>PVJH01002215.1:0-176153 GCA_004026705.1 Nesogale talazaci | reverse complement strand
GGCCCAGTTTGTCACTAGTATAGACTACAATCAGCCTTTAGCATTTATAATTTTCAATACAACAGTCACACCTACTGGCCTCTTTTGGCAAGGCAGCCCAATTATGTGGATCCATTTGCCCTCTTCCCCAAAAAAGGTCTTGCTTCCCTATTATGATGCTATAGCGAATTTAATTATTATGGGAAGAGAAGATGATTGCTGATATTTTGGTATAGAGCCTTCAAATATCATACAACCCTATTCCAAATCCCAGATTAATTGGTTATTGCAGAACACAGAGACATGGCCAGTAGCTTGCGCCTCTTACGCAGGTAGTTTGGATAATCACTATCCACCAAATAAATTAATTCAGTTTTGCAAATTACATGCCTTTGTTTTCCCCAAAGTTACTAGTAAAGAACCTTTGGATGATGCTTTACTAGTGTTCACGGATGGGTCATCCACAGGAGTTGCTGCCTATTCCTTTGTTAACCAAGTAATTAAGTTTAAAACAAACTTTACCTCTGCTCAGTTGGTAGAGTTACAAGCTACGATTGCAGTTTTATCAGCCTTTCCCAATCAAGCGCTTAATATTTATACTGACAGTGCTTATCTGGCTCATTCGGTACCCCTTTTAGAAACTGTTGCACAGATCAAACATGTGTCAGAAATGGCTAAATTATTTTTGCACTGCAAGCAACTCATTCATAGAAGAACTGCTCCTTTTTTCTTAGGACATATTAGGGCTCATTCGGGCCTACCGGGGCCTCTGGCTCGAGGTAATGAGATCGCTGATGCAGCCACAAGAATGGTGGCCGTGGTTATGACCGGCAATTTACAACAGGCCCAAGCTGCTCATGCCTTGCATCATTTGAATGCCCAGTCCCTGAGACTGATGTTTAAGATAACTAGAGAACAAGCCAGACAGATTGTTAAGCAATGTGCCTCTTGTGTGACATTTCTACCAGTCCCCCATTTGGGAATTAACCCTAAAGGACTAGTACCTAACTCAATCTGGCAAATGGATGTCACCCACTATGCAGAGTTTGGGAATCTCAAATATATTCATGTATGCATAGACACCTATAGTGGGTTTATTCTCGCTACCCTTCAAACAGGAGAGGCTACCAAGCATGTTGTGACCCATCTCTTGCATTACCTAGTCCTTTTATTAACTATTCTAAAGGTGGTTGTTGTGACTTGACTTCTTTTACAGTCCAACCTTTGCAGTTTATTTAATGTGACTTGTTTATTTTCCTCCTCCCTTAACAATACTTGAGATTATGTGGATTTGGCAGGATTTGTTTTTTGTTTCTTGTTCTATGTTACGGGCTTCTTATGTACCCTTAATAGTTCAGTTTTTTGTTTGTGGCAACAATAGGGCTTTTTTACCCAGTTATCCAGCAGAGTTATGGACAGAGTTATGTGTGCTAGCCTTTCTCTTTCCAGACATAGGTATTATTCCTGGAAACGAGCCTGTCCGTATACCTGCTATTGATCACATGGCAGGAAAAGCTAAAGGGCAGTGCAACTAGTTGTCCTATTTGTAAGATTAGAGATGAGTACTGCAGTGGCCTTTGGAACTGCAGGTTTGGATGTTTCCCTTACTCAGTATACCAAATTATCTAGACAATTAGTCTCAGATGTACAGGCCTCATCAGGCACTATGCAAGATTTGCAAGATCAGGTAGATTCTTTAGCAGAAGTAGTATTACAAAATAGAAGAGGTTTAGATTTAATTGTTGCAGAGCAGGGAGGTATTTGTTTGACTTTACAGGAAAGATGCTGTTTTTATGTCAACAAATCTGGAATCGTAAGAGAAAAAATCAAGCGGCTGCAAGAAGACTTGGAGAAGAGAAGAAAGGAGTTGACCATCATACAACTGTAGACCGGGCTTAATGGACTGTTGCCTTACATCTTGGCACTTTTGGGCCCCCTCGTCAGTTTATTGCTTTTGCCTTCATTACGGCCAGTATTATTCAACAACCTCATGGCATTTATTAAGCAACAGATTGAGACCATTCAAGCAAGGCCCCTTCAAATTCATTATTATCGCTTGAAGATGAGCGATCTTGAACAGAGTGGCACACACTGAACAGAGTGGCACATGACTAGAATGTGATAAGACCCTCTGACTAGTATGTGATAAGACTCTCTGCCTCCGTGAGCTGAACTTGCAGCCAATGACGGGTAAGATCAGGAGCACTCTTTACCAACCTAAGACAGGTCATGGTCACACTAGAAGGCCATTGACCGATGACGGGTAAGGACTGAGTGTGTGTCCTGACAACCTAAGGCAGGCGGAGTTCCCGGGAGGATTTTATTTGAAAAAATAAAAAAGGGGGACCTGTCCGGAGCCATCCAGCGGACATGCTTGACCTGGATACAGGCCGGATATGCCTGAACTCTGTTGCAGTTTGTTGCCTGAGGTTTGTAGTTACCTTTGTAACTGTTAACAGCCCTGCCTTTTGAAGCTTGATTGCAGACTTGTTGACCTTCACTTGTCAGTAACTATATGCTAATTGCCCAAGCTTGCCTGCTCTATAAAACCGGTCTACTTCTCCCAAATAAACGAGACTTGATCAGAATCCTGTCTTGTCTCCATTTCTCGCGTCTCCTGTCCCCCCAATTCCCGCTCCTCCTTCCAGGAATTGCGAATTACGGACCCGCAGGCCGGGACAGGGTTCCCCCTTTCTCCCCCTACCTCTTCCCCAACTACCTCCCTACCCTCATGATATTGCTACTCCCACTACTGTTTCTGAGGGGTTTATTGGTCCTGAATTCCACATGTCCAGAGCTCTTATCTGTACTAATGTGTGTTTTCCAATCTTGTCAGATTTTTAAGATAGAACAGGGTCATGATAGTGGGGGAGAGTAAGCTTTCAGAAACTAAAGGAATGATGTGTGTTAAGTGCTGCCTTTTAATTCCATCTTTCCAAGAACATTTCTGAGGCCCCTTATACCCAGTGATATAAAAATACAGCTGTCAGAAGCAGCAGACAGACATGGACAAATTCTTGTATGACTCACTGACATCAGTTGTATGATTAATCCAACTCTTCTGACTGGAAGCCCAGAAAGGAAAAGGGGAGGGAGACATAGAAACCAAGATCCCCACAATCCTTTCATAGAATCAAGTTGCTGGGTATTACTCATCTTTCTATTCCCCTCCACTTAACTCCACCAAATACCAACTAACCCATTGTCAAGCCTTTACAATCAGCCAATGTTGGATTTCAGGAATTGAGTCCACTAAAAGTCTACTGGTCTGTGACCCCTGGGAGCCGCTGTTGACTTACCTGGGCGATCCCTGCAATGAATGCGTTAAAGCACGTTGACAAACGCATCTTTTGAGGGGCAATCATGAAACATCCTTCCTGTTGGTCGTAGCCGAGCAAGACATACAGGTGCCGCTTGACCGTGTTGAAGGCCTTGGCGCTACTGATGTCTGACTCTGCACTGCTCTCATCCTTGGCCATGAACTTCATGAGCACAGTAATCAGCTGGTGAACCGTCTGATGGTCGATCCCAGCATCTTCTGGGAGCAGGTCCTTGATAGTGTTGTCATTCTCAGGGGACTGTTGACCTGTGGGTACAAGAAAGGTTGTTAGTGGACAGTTCATCCCCCAGGAATTCACACAGACATCTCACTTAGCAGCATTCTTTCTGCTTCCACTAAATAATTAAAGTGTCTCTTTTAGACAGGAAGTCAAAAGTCAGAAAGACACTGTGGCATACTCTAAGCCTCACTCTGGGGGCACACGTTCTGTTTCACCAACCTCCCAGTTGGTCCAACATTGAGTTCATTCTCAGGAGGAAGAGGGGAGCAGTAATCAAAGCAGTTGGCTGGAAGGCCCTGGTGTGTTATCCTCGAGAAAGAAAATGAACATCCCTGTGAACTTTGCCTTTTGTGGCCTTTTCAGATCTTGGCAAAGTCTTGCCCTCCATTAGAGAGCTTCCAGCTTTGTGCAGCAGACGCAGAAGTGCGAGTTGAGAACAGTATTCTAAGACCCTGTTCTTGAGAACAGCACTGGGGTATCCCATTGTATGATTGGTAAGTCAGCGAAAACAATCACTTTCAAATCTTTGGGAAGATATGTTGGCAATGCATAGTCTTTGAGCGATGTAGGCAAAGTCAGAAATAGCAAAGGATAAGTCTTACTGTATGCAATGAGAAACATATAGGTGTGGGGAGGAGACCAAAAGAGAGAAGCATGAACCTTGAAAAACAGAGGAAAAGCACTACATGAGGTGAGCTGAAAGTTCACGCATGTAAAGAAAAAAAAAAGAGAACACCTGAGCCTCTGTCTCTTGTCCATCTAATAAATAATTGCATCTGAGCGAAACCCCCACCCAACAACACCTTCTCTGTGACTTGTCACAATCAGAAATGGCACCCCATGGGTCTTTGGTTTCCTGACCTGTCTGAGGTGGGGCTTCTGGAGAAAGGAGAGGGAGGTGGGCTCTTCTACATTTGTAGTTTGAGGCTTGTTTCAAACACCTTACACCTGCTTGTTCTTCTTTTTTTTAACGACCTCAGTATTTCTAAGTTGAAAATGAAGTAGTTGCTGGTTGGGTTAAACCAGCAAGGCCATCATCTCATTTCCCATCCTTCGAGGGAAAGTTCTTGTAAATGATGACATCCTTGGACCACAAGCTGAACCTTGGGCCACAAACTCCCTCCGTTATCACTGTGAAGTAAGACATGAGGTAGAGAGCTACAGATTAATAGGAAAGGGATCCAACTGGTTATGGAGGAAAATTCTCACTATCTTCAAGTTCCACTTTGCCACAACTTTTGTAAGCTCCTTCCTACAGATCTTGAGTCTCCTCAACTCAAGTGGCAGCATCTCAGTCTCCCAGGATACAGTCCAGAGAAGTGTGATACCCAACACATCTCTGTGGACATATGAAATGGCAATGCACTTTCTTCTCTGCATTAACTATGGCATGAAGCTCATCTCAAATCTGAACTGACTAGTTTAGAAGTGTGCAGAAGCTAACAAGCTGGGTTAGCTCCTTTCCCTGGAAGTCAGTCTGTCCAAAAGTCACACCCTGAGAAGGGACTGTTGAGCCACCAGGCTGCAAACCAATTAGTCTAAGAGTACGTATGGGTAACCCATCTGACACACTTCAGTATAACTCTGGGACACTATCAATATTTTCTGTCCCAGAGAGTCTTTTCATCATGAATGTATGCTAAGAAGTCAAAATAATCTCTTTTTACCAATGGTGATTAAAATGTAACCTAAAGATTTGCTTACTGTGATATTTCAAAGGCAGAAGGTGCCCAGCGAACTGATGTTGCTATTATTGTTAGACTTGCATCAACCACCAGAAACAGGAGAAGGGGGGGTGGTGGACAATCAACCCATGAGGACTTTCTGCTTTCACCGGGTAGTTAGAGCCATGAGGCATCACAGCGTGTTATAGCTAAATGTTGCAGATCAAAGAGCTGACCAACATTGGGTCCCTACTCAAGTACTTCCTAAATGTAAGAACACTGGCATTCCATGATGCTCACCTTCCTTCCCGACACAATCGCTGAAGACAAAGTGGGTGTATAAGTAAAGGTGGTGAAGAAAGCTGATGGTGCCCAGCTATCAAAAGATAAAGCTTCTGGGGTCTGTAAGGCTTGAAGATAAACAAGGGTCTGCCTAGCTGAGAAGCAACAAAGCCCACATGGAAGAGACACAACAGCCTGTGTGATTATGAAGTGTTGATGGGATCAGATAACAGACATCAAAGAACAAAAAGTCACATCATGAGAGGAAGTGCAGAGTGGACAGCCAAAGCCCATCTGTAGGCAACTGGACATCCCTTACAGAAGGTCGCAGGGAGGAGACGAGGAGGAGTCAGGATGCAATATAGCAATGGTGAAACACACAACTTTTCTCTAGATCTTTAACGCTTCCTCTCCCCCACGATCATGATCCCATTTCTACCTTATAAATCCCACTAGACCAGAACATGGACACTGGTACAGAAAAGAACTGGAAACACAGGGAATCTGGGACAGATAAACCCCTCAGGACCAATGATGGGAGTAGCAATCCCAGGAAAGGGGAAGGCGGAGTAGAAAGGAGGAATCGATCACAATGATATACATATAATCCCCTCCCAGGGGACAGACAACAGAAAAGTGGGTGAAGGGAGACATCGGACACTGTAAGACCTGACAAAATAATAATTTGTAAATTATCAAGGGTTCATAAGGGAGAGGGGCAGGGAGGGAGGGGGAAAGTGAGGAGCTGATACCAAGGGCTCAAGTGGAAAGAAAATGTTGGCAACAAATATACAAATGTGCTCGACACAATGCCTGGATGGGTGGATGGGTAGATTGTGATAAGAGTTGCACAAGCCCCCCAAAAAAGTGATTTTCAAAAGAAAAAAAGGAGCAAACCAATATGAAAATCCTTATAGGCCCAAATAAAAAGAAATGCCTAGAGAACTATCTATCAATTCTTGAAAGAATTTCACCGTTTTTTTCTTCCTTCCAGATGATTATTTTATCACTAAAAGGAAGTGATTGCTTCCAGCAAGTAAGGCCAAGAAGGTGGCAAAAGGATGGGTCTCTGTCCCCTGCCGGGTTCAGTGTGAGGGCAGAAGCAAGCGGAAGCTGTTCACATTCTTGCTTCTCTCCTCGGTTCACCTTAGCCTGGGGAGTAAGGCGGGCACCAGAACAGAGGTCCCCGCACTGTGGGGCCAGCTCGAGATCCAGGAAGCCTTCACTCCAAACAGGAAGGGTGGTGAGAGTGCTGCACCTTGACCTCCTCACCCGAGCACCGAGGGACTTATGGATGTGAGGATGAAGTAGGGCCCACCTTGCATTTCCTTTTGCCCCAGAAGTGGAGAAATGAAGCCGTGGTCTTGGGCAGGAATATTTCAGAATGCCTCTTCCCAATACAGGAAGCTGTGTTCTTAAAAAGTGTGTGGCCATACCTTTCCCCATCAAATTGCATTTTCCTAAGTGATTTAATGAGGTTCCATAGGCACTCTGTTCTCGTTTCCATGGTCTGGTGTGGCTCTCCTTGAAAAGTCAGTGACGAGTGACCATTAACATTTCATTAAATGAATGGAGTGGTGGGAGGAGGGCTATTACTTCATGGGAACTTTCACATCGTGGGGAGTGGAGGCATCCTCTTTTGCTCCGATAATTTATTCCTCCAGTTGCAGACTGTGGAAGTCTAAGCTTTGTGTGCTGGTCTTTCTTTAAAAGAGATTGGGTTTGCAACTGATGGGCTCTTCCTAAAGAGAAGTGATCTGATTCAGACCCTCAAGAAAAATGAGCTGAGACTTCCTTCATAACTTATAAAGACGTTACTATTTTAATTATCTACACAGGGCATAAAATGTCTGTTGCATAATTAAATACTGAGAATCATTTCTCTAAGATGTGGGCTTTAAAGCCCCAAGTAGTTTTGACTCCCAGTGGATGGAATTCCAATTTCTATTTGAATGCTGGAGGTGTAATATGTGAAGAGGTTTGGTTTCATTATTTCTATAAAGAAAAATATAACCAAGTATCTTCTTCACCAAGAAGGCAGAGCTCTCTGACCCTCACCCAATCAGTGCACAATGGGCTCATCGCCTCTTGTCCCCCTGTTGACACAATTGACGGAAACTCCTGATCTAACTCAGTGGGGCTGATTCAGAGGGTTTGAAACCTGGCAGGATCCGGATCTGCATTTCCACACATCTCTCCCACTTCTTTTCCCCGAAGGAGTCACTGTTCCCACAAGCTGGACTGCTTGTGGATCTAAGGTTGTTGCCAGCCCCTTCACCCACCAAACGCCCTGTGACTTTGCTCACAAAGTTCCCTTCTTATCCACTAGTGCTCCACGCTCCTCACCAATTCTAGCCTCTGGGTCTTACCACGTATTCCCACTTCGCTTAGGGTCAAGTCACGGAGCTAGATGGAGAAGGAACATAAGGAAATGCTCAGAGGAAGAGAAAGCGACAGTATTACAAGATGGTGCCTCAGTACCACTGGAGGAGAGTGATCTGCCCACCGTTGGCATCGGGAAAGGCCAAGGAATTCGATATGACCTCTAGATTCTATGACATTTTTTTCCTAGACAAGAAAGGAAGGAAGACCGGAGAGTGGAATGGAGGAAGAATTCCTTTTGCACCTCTTGTCTCGCGTGGGGCAAATAACTAGAGATCTAAGCAAGACTGCTTACTCCTCTTATTCCCCTACAAGAACGCAGGCTCCCTGCAGACAAGGGATGATGTCTTATCCAATTTTACATCCCCGGCAGACTATGAGGGTAGAATTTGGCAGATAGTACATGCTATGGTAAAGAACTATGTCTTGAATGGAACTGAGTTTAAAGAAATAAACAGGTTTTGTCTTCTATAGAGGAAAAAAAACTGATGAAGTCCCCAAGCCATAGGGAAGGGAATAAGGAATATGGCTCTGTGCAAGCTGATTCGCTGCCAAGTCAAGAAGTGACCCCAAAGAATCAACAACTGAGCACTCTACATGAAGCCATACGATAGTGGTGGTTCCGATTGCACTAGCCCATTGCACTCCCGAGCTTCCCAGTACAGGTTCAACCTCTGTCCACAGCACTTGGGTTGCATGTGCCTGCAGTCGCAGAAGGAATGTAAGCTCAGGCCTGTGATGAACTCCATTTCCACGTATGATCCCCACCCCTGACTTCTTTGTCTTTGTCTCCTACTTCACTTCCTATTGCCGGATGCTCTCATTCTACCAGCTTGGCCAGCTCTGGCTGAAAAGTCATCTGTGCACACAGCCCTCTCCATTGCCAACGGTGGGCAAATCACTCTCCTCCAGTGGTACTGGATGCGCCATCTTGTAATACTGTCGCTTTCACTTCATCTGAGAGTTCCCTTATGCTCCTTCTCCATCTAGCTCTGTGACTTGGCACTAAGCAAATTGACTGTTGAAGGAACTTCTGGTGAATCTTTGTAGTCATATTTCCTAGTACAGCAGGTATCCAACAGATGCTGGTTGAATTTAAAGTGTTATTTCCTCCCTCCCCCCCAAAAAAAATCATTTCGAACAAGAGCATTCCTATAACAGCAATTGTACCTGCTGATGGGTTGGCTCTTAATGGTCTGAAAGACCAACAGAAACCCTACAGGTTAATCTTTAAACCTTGTAAACCATCTGTAGCAAAACCAAGACAGCCCAAAGAGAGATCTTTGGAACTTAAGGTGAAGTGCCTAGGGGAGAGGCAGAAAAAGTCAAGTCCAGAGAGTTCCACCACTGCTAACAAGTACTGAGACCTTCTCTTACAGACACACAGCGGAGACCAACAATCCTTAAGGTTTCTCTGCAGGTGGAGAGACACGGGATGTCCAAGTCTGGCAAGGGAGGGACGGCTTTGGATCAATCAGGGGTCCTATCTGGGAAGGTCCTTTGGTCTGGAGTTTGGAGGTTTATGCTACATTGTAATAGGCCCACATGCCCAAGTCAGCTCCATAGCCAGAATGGCATTCTCAAGTCCTGCGGGACAGAACTATACTATGGCCATCAAGAGGTGGTAGGAGTGGAAAGAAGGCAAGTCAAGTCTTCTGGACTCCTGTATCAGTTCTGTCCCTAAAGAGTTAGTCATCTATATGACCTTGAGTAAACCCCCAAGATAGAATTAAATTACTCCTCAATGCTTCAGATTCTCTTCCTTGTCTATAAAGGGAAAGATGATACTTTACTTATATCTGGAGTGGTTGGGAAAAGTTAAAGATCATTGGCATAAAAACTCTATTTATGAGTAAAAAGGTATTCTATACTTCGAAGCACTATTGTTCCACATGGAACTACACTGCTGGAGCCAGAGACCTGGAGCTGGAGGACCCACATGGAGACCCATACCTGCGATGAGATGCTTCCACCACCACTGGATCCACCCACTGACCTGTGATGGTCCTGTATTCAGCATCATTGCATGCAGTGCACTGGTCTGAGGAGGAATTTATAGACTGGTATTGGGAATATGGGCTAATATCAGATTTATGGACTTGATCTGGACTGCACTGGGAGATTTTCTTAATACATTATTACTCTTTGATGTAAAGCTCTCTCTTACATGTAGACTCTCTTACATGTAGAAGGGGAAGAAGAAGTCCTGTTACCATATACCTAAAATCAAAACCCAGCCATCGAGTCCATTGTAACTCAGAGCGACGCTCCATAGGATAGAATAAAAGTGTTCCTTAGGGTGTTCAAAGTGTGAATCTTTTGAGAAATAGACAGCCTCATTTCTATCCCACAGGGTGACTGGTAGGTTTGAACCTCTGACCCTGAAGTTCACTATCCAAAGCTTAGTCCACAGCACTACCAGAGATCCTTTCACCATATTCCTAACTTACTTTAACTCACTATTATCAAGTCAACTTCATCTCACAGCAACTTTGGAAGACAGTGTGAAATGGCCCCCGTGGGTTCCCAAGACTGGAAATCTTTAAGGAATTATCTCTCTCTTTAAAGCCTTATCTCTCTCACACAGAGTGACTGGTGACTGCTAACCTTGCGGTGAGCAGCCTAACTCGTAACCTGATACACCACCACCGCTGTATACCTACGATTGCTTGATAATTCATTGCAGGGAATAAGGAACAAGCTTTCCTAAAGCCCCTATGTTCACATGGAGTTGATCATCTTCTGTCAGTCCCATGCTGATATTGACCAACCCACTGCTGTGTGTTGGATTCCAAGCCCTAGTGATCTCTGGGACACAATAGAAATGCTCCCATGGGGGTTCCAAGATGATAAAGCTGGATGGGAGCTGACTGCCTCGTCTTTCCCTCATGAAGCCACTGATGGTTTCGAACCACCATCCCCGGCACCAGGCCTCCAGTTGTAGCTGCTGCTTTGTATTCAGCCTGTGCGCTGCATGTCCAAAGACAAAGAATCTTACAGCAGCGGTGACAATAAGACCAGTACCCAGTCTCAACTGGGTCGGTGTTTGCGCTTCTTGTGACAGCGCTCTTCTTTCCGTGTCGAAAATGCTTCTACCAAAGTGCATTTCTGTTGCAAAATTCCAGATCGGCAAATGAAAAGATCTCACGTGTTATAAAGGATGGTGCTGAGCTGCGACTGACATTGACCACACTTGCCTCTGGGAGCAGTCAGCCGGCTGGGAAACTCGGGGCTGGTCTGTGACCAGTGAAACCTGTCCCTTCGTAAGCACCTCTATTTCCTCTCCTGTAAGCCGAGAAGATTCCCACATCCCTGATGCTTCCACCCTAATGGCTTTGAAGGGTCATCCATATGCCACCACCACCCACCACCCCGGGATTTTCTGCAGACTATGCCTTCTAGAAAAGTCTTCTTCCTGTTGCTAAGTTTGCTGTACTACATAAAGGCTAACCCCAGAGAATCACGATGGTTCCAATATTCGCGTATGCCCCCCGTTGTCCTGTACCACCAAGTGGGTTCAGGCTCACAGGAACAGAGCTTCCCCATGGAACTTCTCACAGACTGTCTGCTCCCCCAAAGATGGACAACCTCGGGAGGCCAGGAGGCTCCGTGAGAGTCCGAATGAACCTGGTGGCAGCAGGAACCCTTATGGAAACAAATGGCCAGGTCTTCACTGTCTTGGAGCAGCCGATGGAGTCTCACCACCTTGAGCTGGCAGCCGAGGGCTTACGTCCTGCACCACCTGGGCTTCTGGTTCAAATGCGTAACCTTTCAAAATGCTAGAAATCCAGTGCCAAGAATGTTCCTCTAAACAGCAATGGAAGTGAAGGGCCACGGCGGCAGCCTCATTAAAGGGCATCTGCTGCGTTTCAGGCTGAATCAGTGAGAGGTTTTGCACAGAGGAGCTCATTATTTGCATCATGCAAAAGCATGCTGGCTAAGCAACACAGATTTTCCATTTCTGTTTAATGGTGACTTTAAATCATTCGGCCCAATTTTCCAATGATCTTGGCAGGCCTTTGCTTCCAAGTTTAAATAGTCACTGCCCAGTAACATATAACACATAAATACAAATTTTCAAGACCTAACTTTAAAAAATGCTCTCTCAGTGGGGGCAGCCATTCCCCAGCCCAAGGAAACTGCAGTGAGAGGGCCCTGGAGATTTTCTCTCTCGGTGCTATCACTTCACCTTGAACTTGGACGCTGGCCTAACTGGCCCTCTTCCCATCTGGCCATCTTTGATGAGCTCATTGGATGCCTGAAGGATTTCTCTTCCAAAAAGACATTGGAGATGTCAAATTTGGTTCCATAGATAAGAATAACTCTGCGATAGGGCTTTCAAATGAACCTGAAGACAAAGGTGAGGTAAACTGATGATAACTGATGAACACCACCCCAGAACAACCGCAAAACGCCCTAACGGAAAGGGGCAGGGGTGGGTTTCTCGTTGTTCAAGAAACTCGGCATCAGACTTCGTATCCTGACGCTTTGTTTTTGTTTCCAATCCAGCGGCGGGGTGTGATGCACGTGTTATCAACCCGGGAGAGAGGCCCTGCCGCGTGGGGGTGTTCATTCCTCTCTCGTCAGTTGTTTGCTTTTGTTTTTTTCAAAGCAAATGGATCCGGCCACTCTCTGCCAGTGACTCTGGTCATGAGTGCCAGAGTGCCCTCGCCAAGACTCCTCCTTCATCCCTCCATCTCTTTCTAGATTGCTTTTTATCACTTGTGCTGCCCCCACAACAGACAAACCAAAATGCACTGCCATCGAAGCCCAGTGAGCCTCGGGGGCGGAGGAGGACGGCCCCCGTGGGTTTCCAAGGCTGTCAGTCTTCCCAGGAGCAGAAGGCCTCCCCTTCCCCCCTCAGAGTGGCTGGGTTCCAACTACCGCACCTGAGTCCAGCTGCCTAACTCATCACCCATTAAAAAGAGATCATAAATGGAATCCGGTGTCTGACAGCACGATAAACAGGCCGGGGTCAACCTGTTTCTGTTTCTGCACCCAAAAGCAGGTACTCCCAATCCAGACGCACGCTTCCCAGCAAAGCATGGCACCCCTCACATGGATAGCACGTCATCCACCAAACCCTTGCCAGGGTTCCCTCAGGATGCACCATGATAACACATAACGTATCTTGAGCTGTCCATTGGCCATGCTCATATGTCCCTCTTGTCCCTCAGGCAAGGGCAACCCTCCTTTGTCTAAGACAGAGAAGCATGTAGATTTGCAAAGAATCAGGAATGGCTAAAGGCATGAGTGCATGACAGTGGTTCAAATGTGTAACTTTGTAAAATGTAAATGAAATGTATGCTTATCCTAACACAGATCTAGATGAACAGACATATTTATATGTGTCAATCCACATACAAATATCAGTACTGTATGTAATTCTTGTCATAGTGACTCTCTGGGGAAAGGTGTACAATTGGGTAACAGGGTGCTTCTGACTGGACCAAAGGTATCCGGACCCAAAGGAAACTGCCAATTCTCAAATGGAAAAGGATCAGTATGCCAGGAACGGAAACATCTGGGCTAAGACCCTGTGGAGATTGTCAAATTTGAAGTATCTCACTCTGGTCCAGTTAGAGACACCACTTCCTTTACCTTGTCCACCTGTGATAAATACTTGCATAAAGCCCTGCAGCATCAGAAGTACCCACCTGGTATCTGTTCGGGTGTCCCACCGAGGGCTGGAGCAGACTGCTCATGCCTGGTCAACCTCACAGCTTAAAAATCAACAACAACTCTATTTAAATAAGCATTAAAGACAACTTGCGCCTAGCAATCATCAATATCCAGTGCTCATGGCATTGGAAATAAGGGCATGGCTACTTTTCCTATGGGCAATTAACATCACCTAGATGTTTATATGTCACAAACGTTTGGGGGTTTCTTACAACTTCAAGAACTTCCTTCCATTTTACTTCCTTTCACGGTTGCCAAGATTGGCGTGTGAATAACAAGTAACAAGAAAATAACAATAAATAGAGGTTATATCCCAAACTGATAAGTTAGGTTATACAGGAGCTGGAACAGACATAGGAATCATTGCGATATACTCAATGCAGATATATCTGACTAGGATCTCATTCAACTTCTACTGGAACCTCACATTACTATAGATTGCTCTTAAATGGTCATCTTTAGGTATCTTTGCTCCCCGAAAAACGGGGTTATTGATCATCTAAAGGGCTTTCTCTGGGCCTCCCAGGGCTTAAAATGCCACATTTCCATAGCTTATCACAAAATAGAGAAAAATACAGTAAATCAAACGTACATGTGATTAAAAATGAGTAGGCTGCATAAGGCTGTCTTGTAATAGATGCCAATGAAAAAGCAAACCTTCCCACTTTGGGGAGGATAAGACATATTCATTGATTTCACGGCATTTTAGAAATATGTGTCTCTATGTAATAATTTTTATGGGTGATTAGTATATTTCAAATTCATTCACTCATTAAGGCAGAGATTTAGGCATACATGTTTTAAAGATATGTGATCCACCATCCCTGTGAATCATGAGTTTCTCTAGTCATTTGTTCACTTCAGGAAAATGCTGCCCTTCTTTAAAATGTAACAGAAAGGAAGAACTGCAGGAAACAGGCATCTCTGTTTTTGACATTGGCAAGGGAGTTTGTTTTGCTGTTAAGAATTGACCTGAGGCTGAGCCCCGCTGGTGCAGTGGTTGTGTGCGGGACTGCGGCCCACAGGGTTGATGGTTCAAATCTAGCAGCAGCTCTCCAGAAGCAAGGCTGGGCTTCCCACTCCCAGCAAGGCAGAGATGCCACACACACAAAAAAGGGACCTGGTAGAGTTGGGTGAGACTTTCGCTTCTCCCCTGCCTACCTTTTTCCCACGCAACCCTTCCTAGTGTTTTTGTCAGGTGTGGATGGGTGGGTGGGGGGTGTTGCTGCTTCTATCCCACTTGGAAAGGAAGTGTCTTCTGCATAGCAACTCTGCTTCCTTAGCTGTGACGGGTCTGGGAACAGCGCATCCAAAAGCTCTTGGATTATAAGACCCATGGTGGAAGCCTTCACGTTCTAGGGTTGAGGAGCAAAGGCTGCTGCTCTCCTTATGCCAAGTGTCCGGGGGTCGGCTGCCTCCTACATTCTGAAACAGTCCTGATGGTCAGGCCTGATGCTTCCTGGGGAGAGCCACCCGGACCACCCATGATGCCCCAGGAGATGTCCTAGGGTAAAGTGACCAGACGCCCTGTTTGTTAACAACTTGTCCTGTAGCGTTTTAAAATTAAATAAATACATTACAATACTATCTTTGCATTCTATGAACCTTTTTGTTGCTCCATATAGACCAAACTTTTAATCAGGAAACAACCCCTCCCCCCTGGTCACTTTACCTAGGGATCCCTACAGCCTGGTCTGCGGAAAGAGCCCAGTGGGATAAAAGTTCACTAGGCTCTGTGAACAATTCAACAAGGTCGCCTCAGGACAGTAAATGGATTCGGGGGTTGGGAGGGGGAGAGGATGGGAGAAGATACTCAACGGATTTTGGAGGTTAGGGTTTCAGGAAGGGAGAGGGCCCTCTTGGATTCTGCCGGCCCCTTCACGCTGTCCCTCAGGGAACGCACACTCTTCTGGCGGTTCCTGGCAAAGCGAGCCCTCTTGATCTTCCACAAGGCCGCATCGCTGAGGTTGGCCACGTTGGTCCTCACCGCGGTGATGGCTTTCAAAGGAATCGGAGAGGTTAGCACTGTCTTCCCTTCCTTGCCTGTGCCCTACGGCTTGCCTGCGACACATTCTCTCACAGTGCTATGAGACACGCATCTGCACTCTCATGACGAAGGCCCCTCATCGGTCTCTTTCACCCTCAGATGGAATCATCCAATGTTGGGGTCCCTGGAGCCAGAGCTGAGTGACTGACCCATCGGCATGCAGGAGCGAGTTTGCAAAGAGCGAACGGATGGCACAGAACTGCGGACACGCCACATTCTACACAGGATCGCGAGGCCCACCGTGAGTTACAAAAGGGGCGTCCTGGGTCCTCCAGGAAGTGATAAGGATTTGGACTCAGATGCCGGGCTCTAGCAAAGTCTACAGGCTACGACAGTCGATCCTTGACAAGCATTGAATCAACTGAGCGCAGGGAGTCAAGTCCCCCGTCCAGAATGGGGGTGAGACTGCATGCAGGGTCTCGTCTGCTTTTCTAGCAGGCATAAGATTAGGGGCCATGACTGGAAAGCAAGTTCTTGGTTGTACTTACTTGTGGGAAAAGGAAATTCTTTGTTACAGTCCAAATGCAGCTGAGCTTCCAAAGAAAGCGTCTCAAATCTATTGACAAAAAACTCCCAGCTCAAAGCAGGAATATCTTGTTTAAGAAAATGCAAGAGTAAAAGCTTACTCAATATTGTGGGTCGGTCTTTAACCACAGTATCAAACTGGAAGTCGAGACAAAGACACAAACCCTGGGGGAAGAGGGAAAAGATAAGTCAAGTCAGAAATAAGCATACAAGTTACTGCAAAGACACGAGACGGCATCAAAAACAACCAGGTCAGCCTCTTCCATCCTTGCTGGTCCTGTGGAGTGACCCGACTCAGAGACTAAGCTTGCAGAGTCTGGTAGGGAACGTTGCCGACGAGGAGTTTCTGCTACTTTCGATGCAGAGGTCTGAGCTAAATATCTGAGCTTAAGGTGTTAAATATCCGAGCATAAGCTTACGTATCTGACAAAGGGTGTCGCTACCAGGGTTCCAGTGCATGCATACACAGGTTTACTTCAAACAAGGTGGGTTTGAACATGATGGATTTGCAATCAGGGGAAGGCTGCAGACAAGGTCTCTCTGCAATATACTCGTCTTAATCTCCTTGGGGTGCTTCCGCCCCCCCCCCCACCCAAAAAAAAACAAAGTGGTTTCTGAAGGAATCTGCTTAAAACACACATACACACACACACATACACACACACAAAAGAATCTCCAACTCACTTCCATCAAGTCAATTTTGACTCATCCTTTAAAGGGCAGAAGGGAACAGCCTTGTGGATTCCTAAAACAGTAAATCTCCCCGGGAATAGAAAGCCTCCTTGTTCTCTGGAGACAGGCTGGTGGTTTGGAACCGCTGATCTGACTGCGAGCACCCCATCATGCAATCCACTGTGTCACTGGGTGGGCCTCCTTGGGGAATCTGCTGAGGCCATGAAATTCACAGCTGAAAGGTCAGCTCAGAAGGTTATAGGAGCAGGTCTGGGTGATCCCAACAAGATAATGTTGATCTGTTTTCCTCCATGGACAAGGACTACCACAGGGAAGTGTTATTAGGAAAGGGCTTCTGGAGCATTGAAAACTGCCCTCTGTGAAGCGAAAAACATGGGGAACTGGAGCTGAGGCAAGTTCTCCATCATGTCAGGGTAGCTGCTCATACATCCAGGGGAGCAAAGGCTTTATTTGGGGAACCTGACCCCGTCCCCAACCGTACTGAGCTTGTGTTTTCAGACTTCCTCCTGCTCTCCAAGGTCCAAGAACTTTAAAAAGAGGAATATGATTTGAATCCTTCGAGGATGCTCAAACTGCTGTTTCAACTTAGTATCTGGCTTGAAAGTACAGAATTCCTTGGGGGAGGGGGGAAAGTGTTAGAGAGATGGAAACTCCACCTTCAGAAGTGCATAGAGCTCACTGAAGGATGTACTGGGAAACAACAGCTTCCCTTTGGGATGTTTTTGTTTAATAATAATGCTTATGATTTTATAGCAAGACTTTTTATATTCACTCACATTACTACCTTTTATTTTCTAATCCCATCAAAAATAACCAGCTAACCCAAATATGTTTAAACCAGTGTTTCTCTGTTGCATCCATCTGTTGCATCCATTAACAGAAAATTACTTAGAAATTACTTAGGATACATAATAAGAGATCTTCAAATTCCCTTTTGGTCTTACATTCTATAGTTCTAAGAAAGAAAGGAAAGTCATCATTCCTTCTCAGAATGTAAGAGGAAGATAGAATCCTAAAATCAAAGTTGGAATGGATTGAAGAGGAGGGTCCACCATGCTCATTTTATTAACTGGACAAAATGTAACTCATCCTCTCATTCATCCAAGTCTCTTTTAATGAATGCCGGTTGTGTTCCAGACCTGAATCTGGAGTAGCAAATACAATTGTCCAGGATGTTTAAAGCTTAACAGTGAAGGATTATTAGAAAGCAGTTGAGAATTTTACAAGGGAAAAGTGAGTCTGCATGCAACATAATCCTACAATAACTTTGCAGATCCTGCAAAGTTTATGCCCTTTATTCTTGGACATAAAATATAGAAAGAACTTTTACGTTGGGTTGGGAGGCAGTGTGTACATACCCACACAGATCGTTCACATGCACTTTGAAGAAGCAGCTATGATTGGAAGAAAAGTTGACAGAAGCCTATGTCTTGTGCAGAGCTTTTAATACCCAGATGGGTAAAGAATGCCTACAACTGGGCAGCAAAAAGACAAACAACCCAATCAAAAAGTGGAAATGGGACTTGACTAGACACTTCAGCAAAGAGGATTTGCAAATGGCCAAGAAGCATGTGAAAGGGTGTTCAATGTCATTCGTCATTCAACAACCAAACAGAATCTGCTACTGTCGAGTCTATGCTGGCTGATAACAACCTCTAAGACTAAAAGTCTAAGATCAAGTCGAACTGCTCCCCACCCCCCAGCTTTTCAAGGCTGTCATCTCTAGGGTGCAGACCACCCCATCTTTCTTCAGATGAGGTGCTGACAGGTTCAAAACACCAACCTCTGAGTTAGCAGCCGAGTTATTCACTGCTCCATCCCTGGACCTCCACCTTAGTCAGTAAACTAAAAGCACAACCGCCATGAAGTCTATACAGACTCATCATGACCCTCCTCAGGATTCCTGGTCCTGTGAATCTTACTGTTGCAGAGAGCCTTGTCTTCTTCCCAGGGAGTGACTGGTGGGCTTGAACCATCACTGGAGGGCTAGCAGCCTCGTGCTTAATTCACAGTGCCGCCAGGGCTCATTTTGTTGGCATTCAGCCCACAGCTGTTGGATTGATTCGAACTGACGGTAACCCTGTAGGGCAGAGTAGAAATGTCCCTTTGGGTTTCAGGGTCTGTAAATACCAACAGGAAGAGACAGCCTCTGCTTTCTCCCAATGAATGGCTGGTGAAGTCAAACCCAAAGGCCAGTAGACCAACGCATAAATCACTAGAGCTCCTCTTATCAGTCATTCCAGAAAAATGAACTCCACTGCCATCGAGTCCATACTGACCAAGGAGTCCCGGTGCCTTAGTGGTTGGGCTGCCATCTGCAAGGTCAGCAGTTCAAAACCACCAGTCACTCTGGAGAAAGATGAGACTTTCCATAAAGAGTTATGAGTCCCATAAAGAGTTACAATCTCAAAAACTCACAGGGGCCTTCGCTATTCTATAGGGAGCTGCAAATCAGAAACACCGTTGTGGCATAACACCTCAGCTTCACCTGGATGGCTCTTATCAGAAAATGGAGAAGCACCGGTGCAGACAAAGAGGTGAAGAGGCTGAAACCGTTCCCCATCCTGGTGGGAATGCAATGGTGTCTCTATGGTGGTAATCAACCTTCTGGAGATTTCTCAAATATTAAGCAGGAATGCAAATGACCCAATAATCCCATCACTCCTAGGGACACTGGTTATACTCCATGGAATGGAGCGCAGAAGCACCAAGCGAAACCTTCCCAGCAACGTCCACGGCAACGCTCCCCACCCAGCCGGATGGCTGACGCAACCAACGTGCCCACTCACAGAAGACTAGATACACAAACATCGGATCTCGCCAGAGAACAGAATAACGCTCAGCCAGGAATGACGAGGATGGAAGTCCTGCCCCATGCGGCGGCAGGGAGGCACCTTGGGACTCAGATGCCGAGTGAAATAAACCAGTCACAGAAGACAAACACTGCAGGGTCACCCCACTGGGATGAAACAGGCCAGGGTCTAGAAACAAAGTGCACTCATGACCAGCAGGAGGAGGAAGGCAAGGGATGTGGGAGTCATTGCATGATGGGACACCGGGCACAGAGCTCCCCAAGGACACAGACCCTATCGGATAAATGCTGGCTTTTCTCGTGGGCGATATTATCTCATTATCATCATCAGAACACTACAATTGTTTGTGAAAAACAGCAGGTCGGGACTTCAGAGACCTCACTTCTAGGCTTGGTTCTCCTATGAATTTGCTCTGTGCCCTTTGATAAGCCATGTTATTTCCTTGAGGGATGGTTTCTTCAACTATGACATACAAGGGCCAAACAAAATAAATATACAACTCTCTCCAGGTCTCCTGTCTCATGTCAGTCTTCAGTTGGTGGTGTTTCACGTTCCTAGCACATTTACGCCCTCATGTTTTGCTTGAATAAAATAAGTCATCTGAATTCTCTTAGCAATTAGCCTGTAATGACGGAGGCTGAAAGCATATATATTTATACTAAATTTCAAAACATTTGTATATATGATATATTTTCTAATCCTAATTTTAAAATCTGCCCATCCCCAAAAGGCATATCACAACTACACCTGTAAGACAGTGATGTTGGCATATGACTTATCAGAAAAGAAATGAGAAGATATAAAAACAGGGGCTATGGTAATTAGATGTGGCTCTGGTCATGTTTTTCCCACTGTCAAAAAAAAACATGCTTGGTCACAATCACGATCATTGGTGACAATGAATGCCTGCAGAGCAGACGACATGCAGTGGAAGAATGTCACCTGTAATGCCGGCCTCTTTATGGTGTCCAGCAAGAGACCGGCTCTGGTGGCCACGGCCGGGTTGACGTCCTCCACAGCCGTCAGGAAGCAGCAGAAGGCGTGGGCCAGCGAGTACTTCAGCAGGTGGTTTTTGGTCACCGAGTGAATGTCCAGAAATCTACATATGACTGCCACCTTTTCCACTGCAATTTAAAGGATAGAGGACCCAAGGCGGGGTGGGGGGGGAAGAGACATACATTTAAATAGTCTGAGAACTGAATGAATGGGATGTTAACTCTGCCCCACCCCCACGTGGTGATTGCAAATATCCAAGGGTAAGTGCAGTGCCATCCTCACTGGTGTCCCAGTTCACCTGTCTTTTGGGCAGCCTTGATTTAGATCTGGGAGATCCTCTTTGTTCATTTTTTGTCATTAGTTTTATTTAGAGATCAGAGAGAGAGAGATGTATGGGTACCAAATTGAAAAGGAGTGTGCTGTGATGGTTAAGGTTGCCTGTCACCTTGCGTGGGCCTGAATCCTCAGTGGTTTGGCATGTAAGACCGAGCAATCTTCTAGATAAGATATCCTCGAGGGTGTGACCTGCTTCCAATATAAGTGGATGCTAGCTTGCTTTTTTCTAGGTCTGCATCCTGCATCTGGCCTCCTCGAGCTCTGATTCTTTGGACTTGAGCCATCGGCCGCCTGTACTGCTTCCCTATCTGGAAATCGTCTGTGGCCTGCCATCTTACCTGCCAACATTGGATTCATTTGCATCGGCAGCTAAAAGTCCATTGTTTCTGCTCACCATGGGTTCATCAGCCCCTGCAGCTATGTAAGTCAGAAGAAGCCTCCAACCAAACATCTGACTTGCAGACTTGGGACTTGACCACTTCCACAACGATGTGAGCCATTCCTTTAACTATAAACACACGCACACCCACACACAAACACACACACATCCTTTGTTTGACTTTCAGCTAAACTTCAAACTATTCAAAATGCTTCTCTGTTCCTTTTATGTGGTCATACCATGGAGCTGTGCAGACCCCTGACCACTGTGGAAAGAAAGGAGGTGTCCATCAGGCCTGACTCTGAGTGCTAGACCCTTATCACATGCCTTTTAAACTAGGTGGTTGGTAAAGAATATTGAACTTGATAATGAACTGCCAAAAGGAACAAATGTGTCTTGGAAGAAGTACAGCCAAAATAGTCTTTAGTAGCTAGGACAGTGAGATTTAGACTCATGTATTTTGGACTTATTTCCAGGAGGGACCAGTCCCTGGAGAAGGACATGCTACTGGGTAGAGGCCATTGAAAAAGAAGAAGACCTTCAATGAAACGGACTGATACAGTGGCTGCAACAATGGGTGTAAACAGGGCGATTGTGAGGATGCTGAAGGACTAGACAATGTTTCCTTCTGTTGTAGATAAGTATGCTATGAGTCAGAAAGAAACCAGCAGAACCTAACACCCATATCCCCAGTCCACTCCCGGTGTGTCCCCATGTGAAATAACAGAACCAAATGGATGCTTCCTGGGGCTACAGGAATGCTCCTTCTATGCTATGTATGAAGTAGATGCACCCTTATTTAGTAGATTTATTTTTAATTGAAATAATATTCATATGTTGGATGAAATTTTACAAAGTACATGAGGCTCTCGGGTAACGATTTTAATACTAAGGGTTCAGTGACAATAGTTATAGTTTTCACTATGTCAACATTTTCTTTAGTTGCTTCTGCTTGTTCCACTTCTAGTATTCTAGCTTAGTTATTCTGAAAACCTAGGTTTAATTATTCTATTCACTCTCAAAATAAGATTTTTTAAAAAGGTGCAATAGCTAATTATGCAGTGTAACAGAGCGCATACCAGAGCTAATTCCCTGCAAATTATGTGCTATCGTAAAATCAACTACCATTTCAACTGCCATGTGAGCAATGACGTTTCGGTACCTGGATTAAACTGTTCTGGAAGACTAGAGCATTCTCTCCGGACTTCTCTGCACCCTCGAGTCTGGTGCTAACAAGCTAACGCTGACTTGCTAGAGTGACCTTCCAGTGCCTCAAAGTCTTCTTACAGACTCTACAGTCTTCTAAAAAAAAATAATATGCGTCTACCTATGGCATCTGTATGCTCATAGACAGCTATAGGACATAGCTTCTGTGGCCTTGGATTATACCTAGACCTTTTATATGTGGTCTTGTCAATTAACTTAAAAGCCTCTGGAGAAAAGGGATCTGCTTCCATGTCCCATGAGTCAGAATCGACTCTGTTGCAGCAGGGCTAGCGCCTCCAACATATACTGTTTGTTCAAGAATGTCACCAACACTCTTATTTTTAAAATGTGTATTAAGAACATCAGGCACTTGTGCGAGGATGGAAGCAGATGAAAAGGCGGATCATGATCACCTGCACATCTTGACTTTAAGAAACAGATCCACTTAAGAAGTTGAGACGGGGACAACTGTAATTGAGATATCATAGAAAAAGGCCCCGAGGCCTCTCAGGAGGTAGAAACGAGATCTTGTGGGAGCTCACGGAGTAGAGAAACACTCTCGGCGGAAAGGGCAGAGAAGGTGAGAATGGAGGGTGGCATCTGAAGGAGGATCAGATGCGGTGGGATCTGAACCAATCTGGAAGGAGACACTCAGATGGAGGGAACTGAACAGCCGACAGCTGGCAGGAGGGAAGCAGGAATCCGTGGGGAAACCGCGATGGCCTGTGTAGGCAGAGGAGTGGAAAGGATATCCTCCAATACTTGGGGACCTGGTTGGGGAGCTTCGGGTGTCCGTGGAAGGTGGCTGAACTTGATGTTTTAGGCATGGAGAACCCACTAGAGGTTTTTAAGTTGAAAAGGACTGGAGGTAAAGCTGTGACCCAGCAATGTGTCACCCTTCAACTGGAAGGAAAGAAGGAGAATGTTGTTAGGGCTGCCCTTGTGGTCATCATTCAGAGGTACCCTGTGTACAGAGACTGAAGTGCTGCCCAGTCCTGTGCCAACCTCACCAGAGGAGGTATGCTGGAGCATTTGAATGTCTACAAAGAGCTGCTTCTACCATGCAGGAAACATGGTTTCCTCTCATTCTCTACAGGGTCATAGGCTGTCACTGCAGTCAACTAGGTCCTGGAATGTACGTGGGTGTCATTAAGCTAGAATCCTTGGAGGAGGCCCTGAAATCTAAAGAACAAGAGCCCATTCCCTTATTATATCATAAGTGAGATTATATATAAATATCAAGTCATTAAGACTCCAGTCATGTTCTGATAATCCACACTGCGTAATCCTAACCCTGCTAGCTGTGCCCCTGAGGGCAGGGATGAATGTGAACCCCACAGATAAAAGGCGAAGAACACATCAGCATCCCTCTTTAGCATGTCCTCTGAGAACCTGCCAGTCTACCCATGATGCTCCACACTTGGCCCCAGATGTTCCCATAGCAAGAGGTGACAGCAGAGATTCTCAGACTTCAGTGAATCACCTGCCAAGCTTATTTAACATGTAGATTCTTGACCTCACTGCCAGAGATCCTGACCCAGTCGTCAAACAATTTGCATTTTCAACACACCCCCAGCTACTCTGATGCAGGTAATCTAGCAGGTGGATCGCCTCGTTTGTCATTCGCCCCGGGACCCATTCAACACTGAACCAGGGCACAATTAATACCTGGTGTGATGCTTATTCTAATCTGCCAACCTGTCTGGGTTATAGGTGCCAAGTAGTTTGGTCAAATGCTAGTCTACTCACAAGCAGGTTATATTTTATAAGGTGGATGGGTCGCAGTCAGTTGAAGACCTTGGGGGCTGGGAGGCAGGAATGAGCTCCCTCACTAGGGTGTATCCTGCCTCCAGACTACAAATAGATATTTTTCCAGGACAAAATCCTAATGGCCATAATTTGAACTGACCATTAAACCATTGCCATCCTCATAGAGACTAGAGGATGAACTACAACTGCCGCCAGGACCTTTCCAAGGATTTATGGAGGCACACTGTCACCTACTGCTCCCATGGAGCACCTGGCGAGTTTGAATTGCCACCCTTTCAGTCAGAAGGTGGGCGCCATATGTATAAACCAGAGAGCTTGGTTCCAGTCATCAGGACAAATGCTTCAGCCATGCTATCTTAACTCATAGGATGTGAGGTAGCTGACAGGAATACATTTCTCACAACCCTAAGAAAAACTGGACATGGCCACCCTACCTAAGCACTAGCTACTCAACAATGACAATAAAAACTCTTCCTCCGTTGTCGAGGAAAACAGGGCTTCACAGAAGTACCAAAGGACATGGGAAACAAATGGATAACCTTTAAAAGGAAGGGCGGGAGACAGAGGGCCAGAGCTGGAAGCTGTTTTCCTGGAAAGCCGGAGGTGGGTGGGGGGGGGAGTGCATTCACAAACTAACACACACAGGTACCTGCTTCAAAGCGCATCTTCCAGTCTTTGCTGTTGAAGTTGCCGTTTATGATTGTCCAGAAGATGTCAGCACCATGAGGAAGGGACAGAGCATGGAGGAGGAGAGGGACTGCCAGCGACGACAGCTGGGAGAACTCGGATTTCACAACCCTCCAGAGACTGGGAATCAAGAAGAAGCCAGAGGGCTTGGTTACAGTCATCAGGACAAACACCAATGCCATGTTATCTTAACTCATAGGATGTGAGGCAGCTGACAGGAATACATTTACTGAAATCATATTTATCTACAAGTCTCTGATGCTGTGCCACATTTTGCTCTGCCATGCTTTTCCCCCTCCGTAATTATGCTTGTATCACAACATAGAAGAACACTACTTAGCTTATGCTTTAAACATATAAATTAAATATTGACCAGTTCAAATTCAGCTGTATAAATGTGACCATATAAATAGGCGGTGTCTGTTGACTAAGACATAAAATAGACATTAGCTGCGTTAGGATGGCGTCATAACAAGTGATTGTTTTTTCTAAGAGTGAACACCAGGGAAATGTTGTTGGTTTTGCTGCCTGACAGTCCATTCCCTTTGTTCTGAGAAGAAAACCGCTTTTAAAAACCAAAACCATTGAAAACGAAGCCTCTCCTCCAACAGACAACCTTTCATATCATAGGGGTGAGCACCAACCCCAGGCAGGCCAAAGTACTCCACTCCCTGGATTAGGAAAAAAGAGTCCATGTTGGTAGCCACATGGTAATCATGAAGACATCAGAATCCCGTTGTTGTGGACATGGGGGCGAAGGGATCTTTCTCCTTTCAAAGTCTCAAGAATGGAAGGCCTTGGTGGTCTAGAGCTGCCAGTGATCACCCTTGTAGCAGCAGCAGCAGCAGCCACCTGCCTGATAAGAAGCCAACATTGATGAAAAGAGCGCCAAGTAATAGGGAGGGAAGAAAGAAAAGGTGGGGAGAGAGAGAGAGGCAACCCTGATGGCCTCTTTTGACTCCTAGCCATCCCTAAAGCCAGACTACTCTTAGTCAAAAATCCACTTGAGCTAGTTTAACCCGCCTTCCAATCCGTCATTACCAGAATAATTCTGAATATACATTTTTAGTAATAATGCATTACTGGCTTAAAGGTTTTAACTATATTCTTGTTTGTGGTTGGTTAATCGGGTGAGTGATTGGGTGGATGGATGGTTGGATGGATAATTGGTTGCCTGAGTTTAATTTGGATTTGCAGAATGAAAACTAGTTGTTCCTCCAAAAACTTCACAAGGCATCGCCAAGAGCTCAGAGTGGCAAAACACACCACCACAGGTTAACAGACAGCATATTGAGGTTCAAGTCACAATAGCTACGTGTTGCCGAGAGAAGACTTTCTGGAGCAACAAAAAAGGAGCACTTCTGAAGAGTGAACATCAGACCGATTTAAATCTAACCCCAACCCTGCCAACCATCAACTTGTGACCATAAGCCAATTTCTTTCCATCTCTGAACCCCAAACATCCAAACAACGGTATTTGGATCCCCAAAGCCCCTACCTCTAGGGTTTTCCACATTTGTTGGATTCCCAATCTAGGTCTTCATCCTTAATTTCCATCACCCCTAACAATGCCATTGTCCTCAAGCCAATTCTGACTCAGAGCCCCCTGGTGAGTTCTAATCACTGATTTTCCGGTTAGCAACCAATTGCTTAACAACCGCACCACCAAGAATCTATCGATTTCTTTCCAGAAAGGAGTGAAACAGGCTTAAAAAACAGACTATGAGGAGATTGGATGAGAGCGTGTGCCCGACAGAAAATCTGAGACTCTCTTATTCTGAGACCAACTTGTTCTCAGGAGGTGCTGAGAACCTCCTGCGGGCTTCTATGCTGACTAAGCCGGGGGTGGGGGCAAGGGGAAGGAGTTAGATATTGGGAGGAAAGAGAGAATGTTAGCCAAAGTAGGGTTAACAAGCATTTTGCTCCAATTCTTCAGTGGGGACAAAACAGTTAAGCTAACCATGTTGAGGCCAAAAAAAAAAAAAAAAATGAAGATCGGCCTGTGTCAACAAGGGGTCATCCATGAGTCTCATCTAAGTCCTGGGAGGAAGGATACTTCTTTAGTAAACCACTTTCCACTTCCCAGGACACAAAGAGGTGTGTATACAGGGATTTCTGGACCATTTCAGTTTTCCAAGATCATGGGGCTCAAGCAGAATTCAAACTTGTCAGCAGTCACTCTTTGTATACATAGCACTCACCTCTTCCAGCTAAGATTTTTGTCAAGACTCACTGCCATCAAGTCCATGCTGATGCGTCGTGACCTTTATAGGGCAGGGTAGGACTACTCCCTGTGGGTTTCCAAGAACAGTTTCCTGGAGTAGAAAGCCCTCTCTTTCTCCCTCAGAGAAGTCAGTGGTTTCGAACTGTTGACTTTTGTGGATCACAGCCTATCAGGCAACCCCTATGCCACCAGGGCTCCTGTCCAAAGGAGATTAGAAACTCCTGAAGTAGCTAGACTAATGCCATGGTAGAGAGTGCACTCCCTGATACCTGTTCAATGAGAAGGCAACAAAAAGAAGTGCTCACTGAGTTAACCGGAACCAATCGTTCCCTTTGGGCTTCTTTTTCTTACAGGCAACTGAAGGATAACACCTTCCTGACGTTCTTCCAGGAGAGCAGCTTTGTCACACAGAAGAAAGCCTCAAAGATCTGCTCCCAGGAAGAGGATGGGTTGGAAAACCCCAAGGCTCTCTAGCTCACTTCTATTCTGTTCATGCAGTGACTAGGCGTTGAAGTCAACCCAACAGGACCTACTAATGCAGTGGGGAAGTGCTCCGCTGCTAACCAGAACGTCAGGGGTTCCAACCCACTAACAGCTCTGTGAGAGAAAGATCTGGTGATCGGTGTCCGAAGAGATGAGCCTTAAAAGTCCCCACGATGCAGTTCTGCCCCATTGCCTATTGAATTATCATGCAATCACTCAGATGTATCTAACAGCAACTAAAGTCTCGACGGCATCTAACATTTCCAGGAAGGTTATAACATTGATTTGAAGATTTTTCAGGAAGAAAACCACTATGTAAATCAAGGTGATGGTCTATTATTATGCCTTAGCACTCTCTAAGACAACCCATTGGAAGCAAGATACAAAGACAGCTTAGATCTCTATTGACAGCTGCACTTCAGGAAAGACGTTGAGTGCGCTCTAACTCAATTACATTTGATAAAGAGTAACATAGAATCTATTGACATCTTCCAAGGTCTGCTATATTCTTAAGCCACTTGACAGCTAAAAGTTTAAGATAATCTTTATTTTACCATTCTATTTCTAACAGTATCTAGTCAATGAAAATAGCTATTCCTTGTGTCAACATCATTAAAAATTAGAGAGGCTAAAAAAATAAACACAGTTAGGATGTCTTGGCTAAAAAATATAACCCTAAACATCCAAAGAGGACTACTCTGACTTTAGTTTTCATAACTAAAGCCTCAGTTAAAAACAGAGTAAATGGTTAGACATACCTTGCAATCAACATATGATCCTGAATGTAGGCTAAAAATTGAGGATGATCTTTTCTAGCGATGTATAAACACTCTCCATGTAAACAGAGAATCTTCAGACAATTGAGCATATTAAAAAGAATGTCTGGCTCTTCAAACTTAGCCATTTCCTATGCAAAGAACCAGAGTTACTCAGCTATTCAAAACAGCATTGCTACCAAGCCCCAAACTCAAATACTTCAGAAGAAAAAAAGGTTTTACCTGGAAAATGGTATATATTAATC
Source organism: Nesogale talazaci (assembly GCA_004026705.1). NCBI lineage: Eukaryota > Metazoa > Chordata > Mammalia > Afrosoricida > Tenrecidae > Nesogale > Nesogale talazaci. Next base: position 147,424 of record PVJH01002215.1, on the reverse strand, counting down.
TCAAGGTTACTGGAAGTTGTTGGTAGCAAAATTTTCTTTCAGTATCATTCTTTATTGCTGCAAAGAAATGATCACACACAGGTTAGCATTGCTTCTCCTCCCCCCACCGTGAATTGTTCCGGATCTGAAAACCAAGGAGTGCATGATGCACAGCTGCCAGGATTGAACATGTTGATCAAACAGTCCAGAGAAGAGTCCTGAACAAGGGGCCAGGGGAGGCGAGGCATCGTGTCAAATGTTCAGAGAGTCTGACATTTCTGGAGCGTTCAAGGTTGAAGGGACCTCTGAAACTCTTACCCTGAGATCATCTTGACACCTCAAACCAAGAAAAAACCCCTGCCCCAATTTTTAATGAGAATCAAACAAACATTTAATTTAGCTGGTAAAAAAAAAATAAGAAAGAGAGATCTGCTTTGAACATGATGCTCTTTTAAGAACTCTGTGCACAGGATGGAATGGGCAGAAAAACCTTGGTGGGGCAGTGGATGATGCAGGGAGAGAATGGCTGCCACTCAAATCATGTAACCCATGAAGTGCTGTTCTTTTCTGCTGTGTCTAGGAAGTCCTGAGGGCGTCGAGGTGACCTGTGTGGCTCGCGTTGTGGTGAGGGGACATCAGCAGTTGGTTCTCATGCAGCGTGACCCTGTCCACCCCAGAAGAGAACACTGCTCACCCCTGCACCATCCACACCACTGGTCCTATGCTGGATCCAGTCACTCAGGCCACTCATTACCCTGAGGGTCTCCCTCTTTTCCCTCATCCTTCCACTTGGCCAACTACGATGGCTTTCTCAAGGGACTGGTCTCTCCACAAGAGATCCGAGGCACGGGAGATGAAACACGCATGTGGAAGCTGGGTATGAAATAAGAAAGCCCAGAGAAGAATCGATGCCTTTGAATTATGGTGTTGGTGAGGAGTTCTGGATATACCGCGGACCATCAAAAGAACACGCAACTGTGCCTTGGAAGAAATACAGCCTGAATATTCCGAAGAAGCCAAGATGGTGAGCATCTGTCTCGTGGACTCTGGACACGTGACCTCCAGGCTCTGGAGAAGGGCATCCTACTTGGTAAAGAAGGGCGGCCACAAAGAGGGGTTGGCACAGGAGCTGCAACGATGCGTTCAGAGCCAGGAGCAGGGCTGAGGGTGGCTTGGGACTGGCGGTGATGAGTTGGGACAGACACGATGGCACTGAGCAACCACAGGTTTGGAGTTACAGTCCCAGCGCTGCAGGGTTTGGACTTATGGTTCCCAGACCTCCACTTCAGATCTATTGATATGAATGTGTGTGTGGTAGGGCGGGGGGGGGGGGGGGGGGGCTGAGATAAAATTAGTTTGTTTGTTTAAACCCCTCAGATGACTTCTGATGCTCCAATACATTTTTTTTGGAAGCATGATAAGTATAAACCATACAAAAAGAATGAAGACCAGCTACATGCCTGTGGGCAAATCATTTCGGGAATCTGGGATGTATTTCTGCTCAAAGGGAGAAAACTCAACTAGCCCAGCAGATTATCAACTTCTCCCCCTCCCCCATGGGATACGGTGTTTTACATAATAATAGTAAGAGAAAATCTTACAGAGAACTCCAACAGATGAATGAGAACAAGACAGAGTTCTCTGGTCTTTACCATGTGCCCATGTCTTTCAATCAACCACCACACCCAGGGAAGTTCCGCAGGAAGCCGCGGCACAGAACCTAGCACTCTCAAGAGGTAGACCTTGAACATCAAGGAAGCAGATGACCTCAAGCGTGCCTTCAAATGTCTAACTTTCAGAGGTTTGCAGTCGTGTGAGCCAAGGCTCTCATGCTCCATAGGTCCCTAAAGGACCCGGTTGGGAGAGTAGAACTGATTACTTATGACCAAGAGGTGCGGGATCATGACATAGTCCTCAGAGTCCAGACACCTCACCCTAACACCTGCAAGGAGCAACTCAAAACAGTCACTTATCCATGTTTGAAGGAATGGAACATGGAAAGTCCGTGTTTTCCAACTCCTGTGCGGTGAGATGGACTGACAAGAATGAGTCCTTCAATAATTCAAGACAGTGGATGCCAGAAAAAGAAACCCCCACCCTCACCCAATTTTCTCCATATTCCATACACATTCCCAGAGAACCACAGCTGACATCTAGAAATCAGGCTTTCCTAGCAGCCAGAGGGTCACGATCCGAAGGTCTTTCTTTTTATATAAATCATGTTTGCCAGTCCCCATGTTCTCTAGGACTTGTGTCCAAAGGAAAAAAGCAACAACCACAAAAACCCTACTCTGAAGGGCATTATTTAAAATTCCGTCAATGAGGTTTTTTTTCCCTATTACACAACAGCTTCTGAATCGAAGACTCCTCTCTTGGTGGGCATTGTCGTTCTGAATGATAGGAGAGCGAGTCAGAAGGTGCACCCATGTGGGCTGAGCCCCGGTGGCGTAGTGGTTGAGTGCGGGACTGCAGCCCACTCGCTTGATGGTTCAAATCCAGCGGCAGCTCTCCAGGACCAAGGCTGAGCCTCCCGCTCCCACCAGAGGGCAGTGATGGCCCCCCCCAAAAAAAGAAGGTGTACCCTTGCTTGGAATGTAATGGTGCACCATTGAGAGTGCTTGCTGCAGGAGGCTCCTCGCTGGGTGTACATGACCGTGGTGATTGTTCTGCTCAGATAAGGATGCTCAATTCCCAACTCTCTGAGCTGCAGCTGCTTCCTGGTTTGCCACGCTCATGCTGGACCAAGGATTTTCCAAGAGTTTTACAACGTTGATGCCCAGAACAGGGGCACAGTCTTGCTTTCACTCCCTTCTTGTGAAGGAAGTCTGGGGCGCTTGGACTCTTCAATAGCCATACCTGATTTAGGATTTGTTATCCTTCTGACTTGTCAACTGCCCCAAGGGGAGTGGGGGACACTGTTGACCATATTTTCTTCTGCAGAAGAGCTCAGTTCATTAGAGGGGGCTTTTTCCCTGGCACCTGGGATTCAGCCGGCTCTTTATCACCCCGAGTGTGACTCTGGACCAGCCTGGCATTTTGCTGTCCCCAAGTCTCACCCACAGAAGCAGACAACCCTCCTCCCCGCTTGGAAGTGGGCTAACCAGCCTTCAAGTACTACCTGTCCCATGAGCTTATTCAAAGGCTACCACGGGGAACCCAGCAGGTGCACGGGCACATGTGTGTGTGCCTCCCCTTCCCCCTGCCCCACCTCTGTCCTAAAGCAGTTTATTGTGGTCAAACCACCCTGAGTGCATTGTCAGCACCCACTGCTCCTGCCACTCAGACATGTGGCCAGCTCCTGCGCTGCAGAGAATGTCACATTCTTTATGGAGGGGTGATGAGGCTCACCACACTAACAGGATGGGTGGTGATGACTAACAAGGTCCAACACCTCTTTCCATTGGAGCCACACAATGGAACCGCTCACTCTGGAAGCTGGTGAGAAATGTGCCAGTGTGTGGAGGAAATTGAGCCGGGACCCACCCAAGTTGAAACGATTCTAAGCAACGGAGGTTCCGGACATTCCGCCTGGGCCACCCGGGCTCCAGACACCACCCACGCGGCAGCTGGGCTAGGTTCACCTACCAGCATGTTCAGTGGGCTCAGTGCAATTGCCAGGGTTCTCCTCGGACCTGGCTGCCGGGTTGTCCTCCTTCTCCTCACCTTCTGGGCCAACAAGGAAGTCTGGTCTGGAAGAAAGGAGGCTGTCCTCAAGACTGTCTGTGGGCTCCTGAAACACAGATGACAAGCCGCTGGATAAGCAGTCCTTTAAGGCGGTAAGAGATGATTCCAGTGAGTTCAACAAGGTTCTGAGTGCACACTGGGAGCCAGGCCCCGTGCTGACCTCAGGAAGCAAAATCAGAGGAGGGGGCATTCAGAGGAGACCTGAGCTTATTTTCCAATCATGGCTTATGAAAGTTTGTGTCAGCTCCAAGTGAAACAGGTTCACCCACCTAAAATAAATAGGGGAAAACATCAACCGCAAAACAACAAAAACCACTGTCAAATCTTAAGCCTACTTTCCCATCTCTGCTGTTGGTGTGTGTCCTATCCCTGTAATCCACATTATGACTTTTCCCCAGACCCACTGTCTTCCATACAAGTACTTAGTTAGCAGGGAGCAATGTGAAGTTTATAGCAACACACGAAGACCCAAACACTGGTGGTCCAGGGAAGTCAAATGCTCAGTAGAAGGAACTTGCTATCGTGCGTGCTGACATTCAAGAGAACTAGTGATGGTTACCACTTAGAATCTCCCTCGTTAGTCATATTATTTCAGCTTTCTTCTTACTTGCAGAAACCACATTCCCATATTGCCCTTGACATGTATAGCCTTTGAGCTAGCACTTTCCCTAGCAACCATTGCATGGCAGCCAGCTAGTCGCCAGAAGGCCCCGGGAAGAAAGAAATGAGTCACTGAGGCCATGACTGAGGACTCTCTGAAGAAAGTCCTAGCCAATGACACAGCTGTCAAAGACACGGCCCTGCTCTGAGACCCCCCTGCAAACAGGACCCCAAAGTAATTGGTAGTTTGACTTTCCTTCAATTTTATGGCATGAAAAGCTGTTTGCCCCACCATGACTCTTCTGTCTATACTCTCTAACCCATGTTCATGCCCACAGGCCTCTGGGGCAGCAGGGACTAGTGGGTGCTGTGTGTTTTGCATACTTGGCACACTCCTTTCATGCCCACCTTCTTGCCCTTACCCTACCCTCTTGATTTGGACTCTTCCCAGATGGAGAATGAAGCAGCTCAAGTGTTCTAGGTAGACCTGACCCTCTTTTATGGATGATGTCTCTCCTTTAATCCTTGGAGAAAGGAAAACTAAGTCACCTACAGCTTCATCTAAAATACAAACAGTAAGCGCAGGACAAATGTCAAAGGCATTGTACTCATGGAGTGTTGTTTGGGGTAGTCCAGTTCCTGCAGGTCTACCTATTCCTCCTTGTTTCACGTCACAGTGTCGTCAAATCCAACACAAGGTAGACAGTTTGCTCGGGGTGGGATAGAGCAGCATCAGTACATCCCTTCACTCTTTTCTCCTTGCTCCTTACTTTCTCGAAGGCAAGGCACCCACTTTGTCAGCGGACTCTGCACGCCAACTTCAAGCTTCTGTACTTTCCCCTCAGTCTGTGGATACTACCATCACCCAAGACCTCCCGATATCAGGCATCACTGGATACTGCTCAGTCTTTTTGAAATTTGGCAGGAATGCTCCATCCGTTTCTCAATAGTCTCCTGCCTTGGTCCCTGAGTTCGTGTCCTTCCTCAGTTTTCCTTTTCTGTCTCTGGCCCCTTCCATTTGTTTCCTGTCTACCGCCCCACCCCCCACCCCACCCCGACTACCACCACTATTTTTTTTCACTCTTTAAGCATGGCGCTTCCTAAAATTCTCACCTTGGCCCTCTTCCCTTCTCACTCTGCATAGCCTTCCGTGCTGAAACCCACACAGGGCCTCACTCGTCCAGACAGAAACTCCTCCCGACCTTTGTCTTAAGAACCAGCTCCACCTCGCCAGTGGTGTGGCATACAGTACCACCACGAGGACAACCATAAGATACCCTATCACTCACTCCCACCCGCATTGACTCCTCCTCTTACTGCAGTAAATCCTGATGGAACAGCCGCTGACCAACGACTGTTCATTCCACCCTACCAGCTTCTCTACAGTAGAAAGACATCTGCTTCCGTGAAGAGTGGCAGCCTGGGAAACCTTACCCGACAGGGAACCTGAGAAGGGGAACTGATTGGATGCCAACGGTCTGGATATTCACTTTTGGTTTGTTTGGGTTTTTTGTTTTGTTTTACTATCATAGCAATCTTCATTGTTGGCCAGAAAACCTGGACTTGCCCCAGACATTTCCCTGCCTAAACAATGGGTGCCTAGATACCCATTGTGGCTGCTTCTCTTCCCCGGGGTCTTGCAGGGCTAGCCCTTATCTTCATCCACACCAGCACTGCTTGAGCACAGGCCCCCCACTTCTTTCTTAACAGACCCCATCCGCCTTATTTCCATGAGGCCTCCACTCCATCCCCTCCACCAGAAGAGTGCATTTCTCCAAGGGATCGAATTGTGTCTTGCCCTTGTTTAAAGTTCTTCCGGATTGCTAGATTGATAGCCAACACATAGTCTAAACTTTCAAGTTTGGCAAGCCGAGTCTTTTTACAGAACAGACGAATAAAATGGAGTCTATCTTTCCAGAATCGGTCTCGACAGCTTTCCATCCTCTTTCATGCTCTAGAAATCATCGATCTATTCACAGCTTCATGACTGCCTGATCATCCTCCTCTTTTCCCTGATGTCACTTCAGTGCCTTCTTTTCTGGGTCTCAAAAGTCCTCTCCCCTATCTTCTTGCTGTCAACTCCCATTGCACACTTCATGTGCAAGCTCTGGTGAAGCTTCTCCTAGAAAAGTCTTTGGCTACTTCAACTGTAAGCAAGTTTCCTTATCCCATCTCTATATTCCAACAGCCGCTTTGTTCACGCCTGTCATCTGACCCCCATGCTATCTTACATTCGTTGAAATGCCTTGTGATTAGACAGAAGGTTTCTTGACTTTATTTCTATTTTCTCATCATCCATCATGACTGTTTTGCAGTAAGAGCCCAATCAACATGTTAAAAGATCAGACGTGGGCGATGTTGTGTGGAAATGGTGAGAATAGTGAATTTAAATGAGCCAAAAGTACTTAACGACCTAAAGGAATTATTTACTGCATGTATCCAAAGTTTAAAAAATAATAATTTTCAACCCTAAACAAGCAAAGAGAGGAAAAAAAAGAGAAAATGGCAGCCATCAGTTCAAATAATTTAGACTCAATGTCTTAGGATGATACAAGTACATTTTTGATGACGTGTGTGTCTTACACAGAAAATACACTAAGCAGGAAATCATGGAACTACTATAGGGCATATATCAGCTGTTTCCTATTTGGATAACTTTCTTGGAAACCAGGAAATAAAAATCACCAGAAAAGGAGGAGGATGCTTTTATTGATTGCTGCTGAAGTCAATCGGCTGTACAAACTGAGGTTCCCCCAAAATTTTCCATGTCCGTAGACAATCAATCTACCTAATTACCATCTGCTATCCATAGCATCATCTTTTCTATTCTCTAAACTCAGTAACAAAACTTTGCTGTGAAACTTCTTTCAAGAGGCGCGGTAAGGCTGACATTTGTGAAAATTGCCTGAATCAAGCACTTCAGAGACCTCTGCTAGTTTGGTTCCATCTCATATCCCTTCCTGGCAGCCTGAGCCGTGAAAGCAACAAGAAAACTTTCTTTGAACACAGTCTCACAGATAACTCGGCATGCAGCATAAAACGGTAACGGAGGATGATGCCATGACATGAGCTGCTTCACTCCTTATCACAATGACACACGGGTCATCATCTCTTCAATGACTTACCACCAGCCGACTTTCTTCCTTGGGAGCTAGTCTCTCCAGGAGTTCACAAGCAAGCTGATAGCAGAGAATGCTAGACTGACATAAGTTACACGTGACTGCCTTCTCTTCCTTCTGGCAGGTGTGGGAGCCCCCCCAGGGGGCTTGGAAGACGTTGTTTATGATGGAGATAATGTCCTTGGACAAGCTGTGCTCCAACCCCATTGTGATTCCATCATCTTGTAACTCCATCTGAAAGACATCCAAAAGAAAGCCAAAAAAAGAAAGAAAGAAAGAAATTTGGTCCTTTCATCGTCCAGTGTTTCCCTGGAACACTCCTGGAGGATAATTTTCCCTAGGCAACAGCAATGTTAAATTATCTAAGGACAATGCAGGTTTCTAGGGCATCACCATCCGATGTTTGCTATGGGTTCACCCAAAAAGAATAGGAGCCTAAGATAAAATATGGAGATGGATAGTGCCATCACGCAGGAGACTTGAAAAGAGAGGTCCCTTTTAATATTGCTTGTGAGGTCTTGCACATTTTGAAAATTCTACGCCTCACCAACCGTTCAAAAATGTGTTCTTAAATGCTGCTTCCCCCTAAAATTAACTGGGGATTCTTGGAGAAATGGTTGATTCCAAGGCAGGGTCTAGGAAAATAGAAGGTGAGCTGGGAAAAACTTGTCTGGCCAAAAATGAAGGAAGTGTTCAAAGAATGATGGGTATGTAGAAAGAGAACACACGAGCCCACCTGAAGTGACTCCCTCTGGGCAATATAGGACAATAAGATGTTCAAAAATCATCACAGTCATAAACTATGCCCCACTGTACAAAATAAGAGCCGATGAGTACATGTTGGTATAAGGAGGTGTTCTCCAGCGTGTGTGTGTGTGTGTGTGTGTGTGTGTGTGTGTGTGTGTCTGCTTGGCTAATCCAGTAGCTTATGTCATCAGGTGATTAGGCAGCTGTGTAATGATGTAATCATCTCCCAGGGTGTGATGTGACAAGACAATCCCTTGTGAGAGGATTGAGGTGGGATGCAGCACCCTTATTCAAGTCCCAGCCCTGACCCAATATAAGATGAATCCCCCTGGAGTGTGGCCTACTTCACCTTTTATCTCAGAAGAGATAACAGCAGAAAGAGAATCCAGCAGAGGCCAGAGAGAACAAAGAGCCAGTTGGACATCCTCTGGACCCAGGAGTCCCTACACTTAGAACTTCCTAGACCCATGGAACATTTTATCCAAAAACACTTCATCTCCAAGGAATGACAGGCCTCCAGGTCTTGGAAGGAAACCAGAACCGACAAAGAAGATCAATTTTTTTCTGCTAGAGCCAGTTCCCTGAATTTGGGCTCCCAGTCTCCTAAACTTTGAGAGAATAAGTGTCTGTTCGCTAAGGCCATCCATGTGTGTATTTGTGTTATGGAAGCACAAGAAAGGAAGGAAGGAAGGAAATCTCTTCTTCCAGGAGAATGCCATCTGATACATTGAGGAGAAATTATGGCATTAGAAAATTACCACCTGGTAATCATTTATACATGGACCATCATCCATAAATGTTCAGAGCAGTGGGTAAATACCTAATGAGAAACAAGGAATTTTATCAGATCTCTTCACACCTTACCTACTAATTCAAAGAGAAAACTGTGCCTGTAGAGTGGAGGGATCTGGCAGAAATCTCCTTAAGGAAGTAATCAAAGTGAATCAAGCAACAAAATTTAAAGGGACAAATGGATGACATGTGCCTGTTGTGCATCTGAAACGCTGAAAAGAACATAGCACCATTGCTCCTGTAGAATTCCAGCCCCCAAATGTCCAGTCCAAATCAAGTCATAAGAAAATATCAGATGAAACATCGATGTGTATCTACAAAGTAACTGGATGGACTCCTCGAAAGGGATTCTGGGGGGGTAGTGGGTCATGTGTTGGGTTGCCAACCATAGGTCAGCAGTTCAAATCCACCAGCCCTTCTGAGGGTGAAAGATGAGACTTTCTGTTCCATAAAGATTTACCGCCTCAGAAACCCATAGGGGCAGTTCTATTCTGTTCAATAGGGTCACTGTGAGTAGGAATTGATGAAATGGTAGTGAACACACTTCAAAACTGTCAAGGGCAGAAGAGACACAAAATGAATCGTGAATGGTACCAGGAAAAAGAAGACTGAAGAGAAAGGATCAATCCCTGCAGGAGGGTATCCTGCTTCAAAAAACCAGTGTTGCCTTTACTGTAAAGGTATACTTACTATAATTAGATCAGTTGATAAGATGCAATCATATGTAGCAATGATCATTCTAATTTTTGTATAACTATACCAGAGTTATGTCCTTAGTTTTTCGAAAATGCAGACTGAAATGTTTAGAAATAAAGTTGAAAGTTTACATTGACCCTCAAATGTCTCAGAAAAAACATTTATGTATATGGATATACATATCTGCACATTTTCACACATTTAGAGCAAGAGAAGCAAATGTGATCATAGTACTAGCTAAGGAAACTAGAAAAGGGTGTTGAAAAAATATTTTGTTCTATTCTTGCAATTTTTCTGTAAGCTCAAAAGTATTTTCAAACCAGAACATATCAATGTCTTTCTGGACATTTTTAATTCATCTTTCTAAATTTCTGGACATTTTTAAGTTATCGTTCCAAATTTCTTCCAAAGAAAATCAAGTTAGGATATATAATAAAATCAGCTTTCCCATCACTAGAGAGTTGTGTCTGGTCTTCCCAGAAATTATTATTATCTTATTTGCTTACTCAATATATTGATTCTAATAAAGCAAGCATTTTCTAAATTCAAATTAGTTGTCAGATGTCAACATTACTGTTGACATACAAGTATTCATCCAAGCATTTGTCAGACTCTTTCAGAAATTCCCAAAGGAGTTTGCAAAATGTTTTAGGCCATGCTAGCCCACGTCAGGAAACCCAATAGAAAAAAAGAAGCACTATCCAATGCTTTCTCTCAGTCTTCACCTTGGAATTAACATGAAGCTCATGCTTCAGCTACCTGTTTCAGGAGAAGATCGAACATGAGGATGAAGCAATTCAAATTCATCTCATCATCTTCACAATCAAAGTCAATCGTCCTCCCTCCTGGGGGTCCGAAATTCTTGAAAGGGCTCCGAAATGGACTCCTCATTGGACTCCGGAATGGGCTCTGGAAAGGACTATGGAATGGACTCAGCATATTGTGCTGGACTCTCCGGCCAGGATCAGAGGCAACACTCACCTACAAGAAAGAGCATCGACACAACTCAGGGAACTCACATGAGCTCGATGTCTCTGAAAAACATTGGAAGACTCGGTAGAAAGTGTTCGCATTTGTGACAGTGATTTCCTTCCCAACAAAACGGTACCAGTATCGCCAAATATGGTGGACCGTCTCAGAATATAAAAATAAGAAATAATCCCATGCAAAATATCTGCCCAAATGTCAATATCTGCCCAAATGTCATGCGAATGATATATCAGCATACTGAAGAATAAAGGCTAGGGCTGAGCCCCGGTGGTGTAAGTGGTTGAGTGCGGGACTGCAGCCCGTGGGCTTGGTGGTTCAAATCCAGCGGCGGCTCTCAGGAGCGGCACTGGGCAGCTACCACGACCACCAGAGGCAGTGATGCCCCCCCCCCAAAAAAAAGAAAACAAACAAAAAAAAAGAATAATGACTACTGTATTTACCATTACTAATTGTCATTCCATCAAACTTTCATTCAGACAAAGCTGTTTGAATCTCTTAACAACCATAATCCCCCCAAAAAATAAAAAATAAAAGAGAATTGACCATGGGGAAAATATTGCAAGATAATTTTTAGAATCATAGCACAAGATCGCAGATTGACCTGACTGGTTACAAACGAATGACTTCAAGGGATTATAATTATTAAATTATGCTGAGAAAACTTCATCTATGCCCAGCCTGTTATACTGATTTTACTTCATAAATCCACCCAAGTCTCATACCAGACCCAGGCCCTATTTGTCCTCTTCTGCCCTTTATGTGCCTGTGGACTGTCTCTCTCTTGGACCCCTTACTGACTGGCTTCCATTTGGGCTCAGTTGACAGGAGGCACTAGAAGAAGATCTAACAGTGGGGAGGAAGGGGAGGTAGGAAGACTTCTCACCCCACCCCCTACCCAGACCTATTCTGGTGCCACACCCCTGACCCTACCTACATCATTCTTCCTAGAGTGGCCCATCATTACTCTATCAATGGTTAAGTTTCCTTTGAGCTCCAGAGACACTTTCCCTGGCCCCTTCAGTGGAAGGGTAATAACTACCTATATGATGTATAGTTATGCATATGTTACATTATATATAGATAAGAAAGAGAAAACCCTGCTTAATAGTTCAGTTGTGAAGGGAAAGGGGTGCAGGTTGACCCCACCCAAGGGCTCCACAAGGGCCTTACTGATCTGCTTAAAGACCACAGTCTAGAAAATTCCATGGAGCATCTCTTGTCTGTCATGTGGAGTCTCTTTATGTCAAAAGTCAACTTGAAAGCACCTACCACCCACAATTACACACACACACACACACACACACACACACAGCACTTATGTGTACTTCTAATACCCTATCTGCTCGCTGAGACTTTCTCAGGAGGCTAGATGCAGACTCCTCATTAAAGTCTATCCCGTCGTTTGGACCATCTGAGCTCATTCCTGCAGCAAAGGGTTGGCTGGCATATACCAGTATATTACCCTCAAATCATATTTTCTGCCTTTAAGACCTTGCTCCCCCCCAAAATCACACTCACTGCCATCGAGTTGATGCTGACTCCCATTGACCCTATTATAGAACAGGGTAAAATTGCACTTCAGAGTTTCCAAGACTGTATGTAACTCTTTATGAGGATAGAAAACCTTTCTCTCTCCCATGGGTGGCTGGTGATTTTGACCTTTCAGACGGCAGCCCAATGTCTGGCCACCAGGGCTCTTGGAAGGAACAGCACTCCTGGGTAGTCCTAACTATCCAGTTATCAAGGGGTCCTCAAACTTTTTAAACAAGGGGCCAGTTCATTGTCCCTCAGACCATTGGAAGGCTGGACTATAGTAAAAAACAAACAAAAAAAAAACGATGAACAAATTCACTGCAGGTCAGGGATGAGTTAGCTGCTAAGCAGGACAGACAGCAGTGGCAAAAATACTGATGGGTCAAATAAATGTTCTTGGTGGGCTGCATGTGGCCCATGGGCCATAGTTTGAGGACACCTGATTCACTTTTCTGAAAATCATCAGGTCAAGCATTTAATTATCAAATTAGGGCAATGATTCCTTCCCTGACCTCGCACACAATTTCACGAGCATCAAATAATATCATCAATTGTGAAAGCATTGCCTAAAGGAATGAGCACTTCTATCAAGTGCCACCCAAGGGAATGCACGTGAAAGGTTCTAGAAGAAAGAAAGTAATAAGTGTTTGTGACAACTGGTTCCTAATAGGAGGATAGGAAAATAAGCAATGATTTTTTTAAAGCACTGGATACTCTTGGAAACTATTATCCTCAGATCATGACTCCCTGTTCTAGCTACTAATATATAGATATAAGCTAGAATGACCAGGAGCCTGTGATTCACAGCAGAGAAAACATTTTGGAGAAAGTCTTAACAAGATCGTTGAGAATAGGTCTTGCCATCCTTCAGAGAAGAGCCCAGATTCCCAAACCTTGAGTGTGGTCTAGAGATGTCCATGTATCAGGTGAAACGCTATAAAGTCCCTGATCTTTCGCAGAAAAAAAATTATCCAAAAAGTTCCACAATTTCCATACACTGCAGGCAAGATTATATTGAATTTTGCCATGCACAAAAGTACAATGAGGCTCCCCCACTCCACCCCACATCCCAAAAAGGGCTCAACAGATCATGGTCCCAGCATTACTCACAGTTACCATCAGTTGATTTTGCCTCCCCAAGACTCAATACCAACAATAAATACATAAATCCACTCCCTTGATCCCCAAAGAAGAGCACTGGTCTGCCTAGTGGTTAGTGAGGAATTCTTGTTTATCTGGAAACAACGAAATGGAACAGTACTTAACAAGCATCTCTTTCTCCTTCCCCCCAGGTGAAAAGTTCAAAGGGGAAATTTTAAAAGCGGTAACCTACTGAGTACAGATGATACCAAACCTACCCTTAATAATATTTTCTATCATTTAATATGAGTGAATGGAGCTGTGTTCGAGTGAAAGCCCTTTCAAAGATGTTTGCTATGATACCCATTTCAGACCTGGCACAACTGACAAGGGATTTCAAAACCTTAACAAGGAAGACAGAAACAGTTGCAGCAATAATTACCCTTCGAGCTGCAAGGTTCCCTGCCAATTCATTGACTCTTGATTTTCTTTGATTTGCCAGTTCTTTGACAGAATTAACTCCATCAGAAAACATACTTATCAACAGTTGAAGAGGAACCATGATGTCTAACTCCGATAATACCTAAGGGAGAAAAAGAGCATAAATCCTTCCAAACACTTTCAAACACAGCAAAACGACATTGAACATTTCTTTTCCAAAGCGTATTGGCATAAAGATTTGCTTTTCTACATTTGGAATATCAGCACACCCATACTTAACACTTTATGGTGAGAAAAGGAACATTATCACTGAACGGGATCATCCCCTGCCTCCCACAGCTCATAAGTTGGCATGTTCTGTCTTTACTAGTATCTCCTGACAATTGTTCCTCTTTGCCACACTCGCTGCTACTGCCTCAGTTCATCGTGTTTCTCCTGAACTATTGATAATCCTGAATATTCTTCCTATCCCAGTCCTCTTCTCTCTGATCTACCCTTTCCACTCACAAGAAAACCCCACCGGATCCTGTACTCTGATGATCCTGTGTCTCAGGTATGCTTCTGGGTACAAAGCAAGACTTAGCTGTCAAGAATCTTATGGAAATAGATCCCTTCTTCCTTCACACAGAATAGTTGTCTCTCTCTTTCTCTCTCTTTCTCTCTCTCTCTCTCTCTCTCTCAGTGGTAGAGGAGAGAAAGGAAGATCCTCAGAAGATGGATTAAAAATGGGCTCAGATACAAGAAAGATGGTGGAGATGGTGCAAGACTATTCTATTTTGCATAGGAAGGGACCATTATGAGTCAGAATCCACTCTGTGGTATTTAACAACCCTCCCCCTGTACTTGTTGAAGCAAGTGTGAGGAAAAGACCATTTTCAGCCTTGTTTTGAAAGCCCGTGTCTATCACAGTATCTGGCACATAGGGATTCTATAAGTGACCTCACAATGAGTGAAAGAATGAATTCATTCATTCATTTACTCCCTCCACTGTACTTTCCACTCTATTTTGAAGTTGTGATTTGGAATCTTGTGCCAAGCCCATCTGTAAAACGTGCAAAGCGGACCTACTGTGACTCTGATGGAGCAGAGGTTTACAGCCTTGCCCTCCCCCACCGCCACCTCCAAGGCACGATGAGAGAATCACTGTTTCTTACCCTTTTCAGTACTCAATAGCTAAGAAGACCTCAAGGCATCTGAAGAAGTGCTGGCTTGTCCTACAATGCGAGCTGATTTCACCAGTATCTATTGCTGCAGCTGCTGTTGTTGCTAAGTGTCCTAGAGTTGATTTCAATGTGCAGCAGGCCTAATGTTCCACAGAATGAAACACTGCCTGATCCTGTGCTCTCACAATCGTTGTGCTATCAGAAACCAATGCTAAAGTCACTATATCAATCCACCATGCTTAGGGTCTTCTTCTTCATTGTCGTTGACCCTCAACTTGACCAAGCAATGAGATCCATTTCTCATATGGGTCCCCCCTGATGACATGTCCAACATGTGTGGGACAAAGTCTCCCCATCCTTGCTTGCAAGGAACTCTATCTTTAGAGATGCCTCTGTTCATTCTTCCAGCAGTCCACGCTCTAGTCAATATCCTTCGTCAGCACCATCAATCAAATCTTCCTCAGTACTTCTTTTTCACTGGCCATGTTTGTTTGCATATGCTCCTTGCAAAGGCTTGTCACTGAAGCAGGCATAGCTTAATTCTGAATGTGCCATCTTTGCTGGTTAACACTTTAAATAGGCCTTGTTCAGAAGATCTGCTCAATGCAATATGTCACTTGATTTCCTGACCGTTGCTCCCAGGATTGTTGATTGTAGATCGAAGTAAAATGAAACCTTGACAATTTTCAACTTTAGACAGTTTATCATGATGTTGCTTATTGGCCCTGTTGTGTGGATCTTTGTTTTCTTTCTGTTGATGTGTAACCCATGCTGGTGGCTGTAGTCTTTGGAGTGCATCAGTAAGCACTACAGGTCTTCTTCACTTTCAGCAAACAAGGCTGTGACATCTGTATATCAAAGGCTGTTAATAAGCCTTTCTCTAATACTGTAGCCACGTTCTTTGTCAGATAGCACAGTTTCTTAGATTATTTTCTCAGCAAAAAAATTGAATAAATATGGTTAAAGGAGATGACCTTGATTTTAAATTACAGAGTGTCCCCTTGTCCTGTTCAATCCTCTTGGTCTAAATACAGGTTCCTCATGATTCACAATGAACTATTCCAGAATTCTCCTTCTTTGCAATGTTATTCGTAACTTCCTATGATCCACACAGTTGAATGCCTTTGCATAGTCAAGGAAACAAAGATAAATGTATCTTTGGGGATTCTATGGTGGCAGTCACCATCCATCAACTTTGAATGATAATTTGTGTTCCATGTTCTACTCTAAATCTGACTTGCATTTCTGGCGATTCCCCATCAATTGCAGGGCCACTGTTTTTAAATTACCTTCAGATAACTTTCACTGGTAGATATATTGCTACAATTGTTCAAGATGTATCCTATCTTGTTGGGTCACTTTTTTTTTTTTTTTTGGCATCACTGCTCCGGTGGTGGAAGTAGGAGGCCCAGCCCCACTGCTGGAATAGAACCTCCGTCCCAGTGGGCCGCAGTCCCGCGCACAACCACTACGCCACCGGGGCTCAGCCCCGGGTCACTTTTTAAAATCAGCACCCATCCCAATCTCTTTCAGTCCAAGGCCAGGTAACTGCCTTCTAAATTTGGTAGTCCAGATGAGCGATCCCAGCAATGCATCCATGTGCCGAAACATCTCGAATGATATTCAATCCATTCCTGGAGTCCTGTTTTTCACCAAGATTTTCCTTTCAGCCTTCACCTCTTCCTTCCACATCAGTGAACCTTGATTATATGCAGCTTCCTAAAAAGGGTGAATGTTCATTCTTTTGGGAACAGTGTTTTGTGTATTTTTCCCTATCTTCATTTGACGCTTCAGGTATCATTTATTATTTTGCCCTTGGAATCCTTCAATGTGCAACACATGCAAGTCTTCGAAGTAGCGTCCTTTCTCTTGAATGCTGAAGGAGATTCTGTGCTGAGGATTTGTCCAGTGCAATACGTCATTCCATTTCTTGACTGCTGCTTCCACGAGCATTGGTTGTGGATCAAAGCAAAATGACATCCTTGATGATGTCCACCTCTTCTCCATTTAGCATCATTTTGTCTACTGATTCCGCTGTAAGGATTTGGGCTTTCTTGACATTGAGTTGTAATCTACACTGAAGGCTGCAGTCCTTGATCTTCACCAGCTTCAAGTCCTCCTCACTCTCAGCAAGCGAAGTTGTGACATCTGTTAGGAAGCTGTCCACCGATCCTGGTGTCAAGTTCTTCTTCACATAATCCAGATTCTCAGATTATTTGCCCAGAATACAGCTTGAATAAGTAGAGTGCCCCCCACCATGTCGGCACTCACAGGTCATCTCAACATCCAGTCTATCCTCGTCTTCTGAACTGATCAAACTTTGTTAGATATTCAACTCTACTTGATAAATGTTTATTGACTAGCTATTAAATGTCTGGTATGTGCCAGATACTGGGAGGGAAAATGGGCTTCTAAGTTTAAAGACCAATAAGATGAGTCATGCTTATAAGAGTCCCTCCCCCCAATAAAACAGTTAATTAAAAATAAAAAGACCTACTCATGCAACTAAAGTTTGTCATCAGGGAGAGAAACAGGCAAAGACTGTGAGACTGGCATAGAAGACAATTAACAGATGAATCTCTGGGAACAATAGAAGAAGGAACCGTGAACTTTAATGGAAAGAAGGGATATAAAATAGCAGAAGTCTTTATGGAGAAAATAACTTTTGAGCTTGACTTTAAAAGATTAACTCGGACTTCACATGTGGAGAGAATGTCATTCCAGGCTGAAGGACCACCATACACTACTCCCCAAATCTGTACCATTTAGCCTTTCCAAGAGAAAGGTTTGTTTTTGTGATGCTAGGAGATTTATTAAAAACCCACAAAACAGTTCTTTAGCATGCACTGCCGGAAAGATAAACAAATTTATGGTCCATTAATAATTATTGCTACATATATTCCAAATAAAGTCATTCACTTATGACTCTATGCCTATGACATCCTAGCTTACAAATGGTTCTCAGAAAGCGTATATCTTCCTTGACTATGTGCAATAAGTCCTTGTCTCTCTACCCTGGGATCTAAATCCCCCATACTAAGAAGTATTGCCCAAAAGGATTAAAAGTATCCTTCACTTACGTGAAGCCAGAGTAAGGCTTGCTCCTGCACAGAAGAAGGGTATCCTGTGAAGCGACAACTAATAAAGCCAAACATCTCTTCCATTGAAAAGGGTAGAGGGCAGAGCTCAATGTCAAACATTTTGCTAGAAAACAGAACAATGACAGTAAATGACCAATGAGCATATACTGGGGTCTACGATTGAGACCAAAATCTTTCTGTATTCTGACCTGGTACCAGCATGCTTCCTCCCTGAAAGCAACAGAATGGTTTATATCATTGGAATAGAAACCCATAAAATAAATACAGCCATCTCTCGGGATATGTCAGGGGGTTGCTTCCAGGATCCCCATGGATACCGAGCAATATCCACAGATGCCCAAGTGCCTCTAACCTCTGCACACCCTCCCATATGCTTTCAATCATCTCTGGAATACTAATGTTTCCTCTCATTCTCCTCGAGCCCATGATGAACGGCAGCGACCCACAGGGAAGGGTAGAACCATGCATGCAACTTTCCAAGACAGTAACTCCTTCCAGGAGTAAACAGACCTGGTGGCTTCAAACTGCTGACCTTGCCGTGAGCAGCCCAGCAGCCCCCTGCCACCGATGACAATCATAATTATATCTGAAAACGATGGTGTGTCTGTATGGTCTTCTGAGGAGTCCTGGTGACCCAGTGGCCAAGGCCTGACAACACTCTGATAGGGCAGAGGGAGGAAGAGATGCGGCTGTCTGCTTCCCTACGGGCTTATGGCCTTGGGAACCTTATGAGGCAGTTCGACTCTGTCCTCCAGAGTCACAGCAAATCACATGATGCTCCACAGCCATGGTTATGCCGCAAGATCTGTCATAATTGGTTCACTTCGACAGCTTCCAATTTCTCCACAGTTGGTTTTTCTAAACCAGCTGGTGGAAAATGGCAGCGAGGCGCGGGCCCCGTCGGAGGATAGCGTGGTGGTCGCGGTGGCGGCTGTCACTACTTACCCACCTTAATACTTCCCTGAACTCCTTCAGTTGGTTATCTGGGACTTCTGTTCGGATGGCTTCCAGCCACTCGGGCATGATGCACTCCCACACAGACTGGCTGATCACATTGTAGGGGATCAAGCAGAGGATTCTGTGGAGGCCTTCCTTCAGCTGTGTGACCGTGCTGCACGACTTGTCCCAGTATCCACCAACCTGATGGGATTCCCAAGGCCAACGGGGAACAGAACAAGACACACTCGTTATAAGGGCACTCCAGGGCTTCCGCCAGGAAATGAGCACAGCTGATCCATTACCCAGTCCCTGACAGCTGCGCCCATGACCGAAGCTCTTCAGCATGGCTTTTTAAGAAGTCCTAAGCCATAAGATCAAATCAAGGCTATTAAAAAGAGAAGGCCTCGCCGCAGATAAGTCCCAATATTCAGAACCCATTGAGTTGAACGTCTCTATGGCAGGTTTTCCAAATCACACATAAATGAGCGTCCAGACACTTAAACTCTCGGTGGGACATGTGTAGGATGAGGACATTATGGACCTGTTCCACCAGGTGTATCTCCCCTTGTGCGGCAGAGGAACACAGATGTCTATTGCTGTACCTTGCTATTGAAAACACTCTTATTATGGAAAATAAGGTGGAAGAGAGTGATTGTCCCCTACAGTGCATATTCTGCTACATTGCTTTTATACTAAGAATTCACTAAGGCTGGTTGAATCTGTGAGTTAAAAAAGACTAACGTTTTCTACGATGCCAATTTTCCACAGCAGGCGAATATGACAACCAGGAACTTAGGTACTGTTTCTAATACTTCTGTAGATAGAAAAGCCTCCACCCTTATTCACAGCACCACAAGAGCAAAAAGCATTGATTGGTCTCAAGTCAACACAATTGCTGGGAAACTACCTTATTTTCAACAAATTCATTTTAAAAAAAGATTACATTTCAGATTCTAGACTATGCCAACGAACCAAATCGATCCTATTTTAAATCTTACTATCTCACTGGTGCTATATCGACCAGCCCAGGAGAGGACTCACTTTAAAGAAGTGACTACATTTCTGGGATTTGTCTGTGGCATTTTCGGTCCAGACTCAGAATTGCAGAAGATTGGGATATTGAGTCCCTGGGATGGACCAGGACAGATAACAGCAATCAACCTTTTAACCTGGGGCGGAGGGGTGGAGGTAGGGGGATGGGGGTGGCGGAGTCATAGGGACAGTGGAAACTGTAGCAGCACGGTCTGAAATGTCAGTCTGAGACATTTATGCAAAGATTCGATTGTATATCTGTGTCAGTAGGTGGCACCAAAGAAGCAGCTTGCTTTGATAACTGGACTCAATGCTCAAGATTGGGCATTAAAGAAAAGCTACCCTGTCGACTGTCTGTCACCAAATGTCTTATTTCAAAGCCATTTTCTGCTGAAAGCTGGCCCCATCACCCTTGGGAAAGTACATAGAAAAATCACAAATTAAAAAATTTTTTAAAAACTTAAAAAATACTTTGAGGGTTTTTTGTTTTGTTTTGTCTTTCATAGACTGCTGTCCCAAGCAGATTCTGAGTCATGACCTTGCTAGGGCAGACAGAAATTATATCGTGTGCAGAAAAGAGGGATTCTTCCCAGCTGCACAGCTGGTGAAATATGTCCTCAGCCTGATATCAGAAAGGAGCACTGGGACAGAAAGTCCTGCCCTTCGGCTCCAGAAAAACATGCAAACCTACAGGAAATGTCTTTCATTGGATGGTAGACTTTCCACAGACTGTAGTCGAGAGAAGGACTGGGCTTCCCCACACTCACCCAAAGACTTCTGCCCACCCCCAACCCCTGATTCGGTAATAAAAATATGCAGTAGCTTCAGGAAACAATGTTCTCTTAAACTCTTAAACCATATCTTACAAATTGCCCTGTCATCCTTCCCCCTATCCACAAGAAAGCAGTACATTGTCTAAGAGGTAGTGACCCCACTAAACTCGGGTAGCTGTCTTGACTAATATTAGGAGTGATGGTCTTCTCCTACAGTCTGCGTGACACCCTTGTGACCAAGGTGGTATTTCTCCAAGCCACTTGCGTCTCTCCCGTGAGGGAGGTTCAAGCTCTAGGCCTCCACTTACCCTGGCAAACTCCATGGGCTTGGGAAGAAGGCACATGACCATGACATCAAAGCGAACATCGCAGACTGTCTTCAGCCACTTGGTGACAAACTGAGGCTTCAGCTTCTCCACCAAACTTCCCACCTCATCATCCATCATGTAGGCCGTGGAGTGAAACCACTGAAACACCATGGCCACCAGCCTGGCCAAGCTTTCCGTGGGCGTGTTCTCACTGGGTGTGCAGAGGCTCACCTGCAGACAGGCAGATCAGACCCCTGCTTCAGCCTCCGACCATCCTCAGATAGTTGCTACATGGACATTGAAAGGCAACAGACAGAGTTCCCCCAAATCCAAAATAGGCAGTATGATTAACGATGCGGGAGAGCTCATCCCGGAAAATGTTCCTCTCTAAAGGAAAGGAAGGATTGCAACCATAATCTCCCTCCAATATTTTTCTTTCCCGTCAGCCTCTTCTTCTATGCAAGCTACACTAGGCAAAGGCAGGTGTCCACAGAAACTGGAAAGTAGAGAGGATATCTGCCTTTGAAAACTTTTGTGTGATGAAATATCAGAAAAGGAAGAAACAGTTACCATTAGTCCATATGAGAAATTTCTCTCGGCAGCCCCAGACCCCCCAAAATAACCTGCAAAAAAAAGCATAAAATCTAACCAACAAAGAGTGCTTGCCGAGAGTGCCCGGGGCTGGGGGTGGGGGTGGGGGTGGCACTTGATGCTGAGATTTTATGGGGCGTTAGCTGCTCAAGGTGCCTCTTGGCAGCACACTGCAAAACCAATGATGAGCGCTCGTTCCCTTTTAGAAAGTCCAGCAAAGAAACGAAAAGTCTCATTGGATTTCTTTTGGGTGTCAAAAAGAGTCACTCGTGTAGGCCCCTCATAAGAGTAGAGTGGTGGAAAGTGACCTTTCGAAACAGAGAGAACACCTAGAGAGCTACAGTGGTGTTTCGGCTGAAAGGTGCTTTCTCATCTTCAGTGAAAAAATCGCCTGTATCCATCACAGTTCTAAAACGGTCATTGCCAGCTAAGAATTTTACATCGGTGATAACGTGGCCATCTTGAATGGCAAGCCCCCGAAGCATCCCGTTATAAACAGCTCATCATCCATTCCTTCATTCAGGAATAAGTGCTTCATCACACTCCGAATAGACAGATAAAGAATGCAACACCACCTCTGCCTTCAAAGGGCTCGCGGTCCTGTCCCTTGCTTGTGGACACTTTCTAGGTAGCATGACTTAAGAAATTAATGACGAAACGTCAGTTTGGTAAAGGCCTTCTCAAGAAACCACGTGAGTGTGTGTGGGCAGGGAGAGTTGCAGCACCTTGTAGACTCCATCCAAGGGCCCCCAAGGACCACAGCAACAGCCTGCAGGCTGGCAGAACAGGCCCCTTCAGCTGGCTGGGCACTTTGGGGCTGTACATTTGACCTCTATTGATGGAGGCCATCCCTAACAATCACATTCCTGCTAAAAAAGGTCAAGTTGGTCAGGTTGGCTAGAATTTCTGTGGGTCTACCTGCAAGCGTTGCCAGGAAAATATAAAAAGCTCCGCAGAGACTAAACTTTTAAAAAGATTCATAATTAGACAGGTGTTGGGGTGCAAATGATCTGTCAGTGGTCTTAGAGCCAAGATTGAACTCTCCACCCTTACAATCCCCCCCCCCATAGGTGTCCTACCAAAAGGTCTGTTTCAACCATTCTGGAGCCTAGCAGAGTGGACCCAACCCCTGGATCTTCGTCAGAATCAACCAGGGCCTTTGTGATAACACAGGAGAGTCAGGTTGTACTTGTCTGCAGAGGGCTCTGGGCATTGTGTTGTGGCTTGTTTGTTTGTTTGTGTTTTAAACATCCCAACTACATCTCATGTGCACCCCAGGGTGGAGAGACCCAGCCACATTTCTAAGGTGAATTTTCCACTGCTATTTATGTCTTTGAAAAGAACAGAAGCAAACAAGAACAGAAGCAAGTCCTCATTGACGCACTCCGAGGACTGACAAATAAGAAAGTGGAGAAGAGTTAACTTCTTTTCCTTACTAAGAACCAAATTCCGAATTGGCTGAGCAGGCGCTGGTCGTGCTTGTCGTCGTCCTTGTTGTCGAAGTCCGTGTTGTCCAGGGAGTGGTGGGACGAGGAGAGGCCCAGCTGTCTCCGGCGATTCAGTTCGTACTCCCGCTGCTCGGCGTGGTACTCGGCTTCTTTCAATAAGCTGCAAAAGAGGGGTTCTTCTGGTTAGGTGAGCCCAAACCATGCGGGCAGGGGGCACCCTATTCCGAGCCTCGGGAGTACCCGGGAGGGCTCACGCATCATTAATGGCTCTCGTGTTCATTGGGACCAGGTACTCCTGGCAGCCTGTTTCCATGTCCTTACTGTTTGACACAAGATCGCGATTTCAAAGATGGACAGACTGAGACACAAAGAGTCTACTGCCCCAAGCCCGGATGGCACAGCGGATGGTGAGTTGGGCTGTCCCCACAAGGACAGCAGTTCGAAACCACCAGACGCTTCCAAAGAGAAAGATGAGGCTTTCGACTTCCGTCCAGAGCTCCAGGTCCACCCTCTCCTATCAGGTCACCATGAGGCAGGCTCGACTAGCTGGAAGGGAGCTTCCTACCATGAGAAGCAAGCAAAACGGAGGCCTTCTGGCTCCCTGCTTACCAACCATCTTGCCAGAAGTCAGAATTTGCATTTCTCTCTTGAAGCGGTGTGAACTAACACGCAGGATCAGCAGGCTCCAAGAGAACCCGACGGTCCCCAGTCGGTCACACTGCTGTCGTGCCCGAGCTCCAAAGCCAAACTCACTGCCATCGAGCCGACTCCAACTCAAAATGCCCCGCTAGGACAGACAGAACTTACCTCTGTGGGTTTCTGAGACTGTACATCTGAACCGGAACAGAAAGCCTCGTCTCTCTCCCTCCGAGTGGCAGGTAGCTTTGAACCGCTCCCTTTCCGGTTAGCTGTCCAATGTCCAACCCACTACCCCACCAAGGCTCCCCAGAAATGTCTACCAGAGTCTTACTGATCACATCTTCGCACCTATGGAGTGCATCCACACAAACAATGCAAGTGCAGGTCTCACGGTTTGAAAAAAATAAAAGTACAACTTCCATATTATTTGTATAAAAGCACAGTACAACAAATGGTCAAAGTGGAAATCACAGAGCAGGAGGCAAAAGAACTGGTGGCATACTGCCACACCCTCAAGAACTCTGGATATCTACTTTAGAGTGGCATAGATCAAACCTGTGTTTGAAGAGCACCAGAGGAGCAAAATCAATGTGACCTAGGGCCACAATCTGAGGAGCCTGGTGACATAGTGCTTCCACCTTGGGCTGCTTAACCCCAAGGTCAGCAGCTCCTCGGGGGTAAGACAAGACTTTGTACTGTGGGTTAAAGAGTTATCATCCCAGAAACCCACAGTGGTGGTTCGACCTTGTCCTGGGGGGGAAGAGGGGCCTGTGAGCTTAGTTTTGGAGTTTGGATATAAGGAGGGTCTGACCAATTGGGGACTTGGCTTTGCTTATGTATTTCTCATTTGACCCAATCAGCTTCTGTATCCCTGCTGCAAGTTTCTGTAAAGACACATGAAAAACTTCATCCCTATCCTTAAAAAACAAACCTTGGGGCAGAGATCTGCACATTCTCACCTCAATCAATATTACACCAAAGGACAACTCCAGAGGGTATCAGGTGTCAAGCTCCCCCTTTCTGCCACCTGAGAGGAGGAGCTTCCTCTGGCAGCTGCAGCTTCCTGGGACACACTCCAGGACTCTCCTCACTGGCTGACACTGCCGTCAGTCAGGGCTCAGCACCCCAGGCCCACCCATCCATGATGAGCACCTCACCTCATTCCCTGAGCATTTATTTGTTAAGGGGCTAGCTTGGAACAGGGATGGCGGGGAGAGAGATTATCCCTGCCATGCCTGCAAACACCTCTATGGAGGAGGTTGGAGAAACATCAGGCAACCATTAGACACCTATGAAGACCCCAAAGTGAGCATGCTCCCCTCAAGAGAGCCCTCCAGCCACCCCCAATCAGGTGGGAGGTACACCTGGGTGCCCAAACAAGGCCCAGGCTCGTGACATCATCCAGGTGGGCTTAACTCAGGCAATGGAGTCAACCAATACCATCAACCACGCCTCCCCAGCCAGAGATTTTAAATATCCTGCATGTGGGAAAGCGCTCTCTTTCTTACCCTGCTTCTGGTCAGAGGCAGGTAGAAGGTGAAGGTCTCCCTCCTCTTAGCCCACATGCTCTCAGCCTCTCGGGTTCTTGGGTGCTGGCCTCCGAGGGCCACCCTCCCAAGTTCAGGTGGCTGCTTCCTGCCCAGTTGTGGACCCCAGCAAAGTTTGGCATGCGGCTTGGCATGCTTCCCAGAAATAGCGGGTATTCTTTTGAGACGATAAAACCTAAAACTTGTCCTGTCCTTCATAAAAACTCACTTGGGTTACAAAACGGGCCACGGCGTGCGGCCAAAGCCCAGAAGCGAGGGACCACCCACTCCGGGCACCTAGCACATCCTCTCAACCACCACAGTGGAATGGAGTCGCGCGCGCTTGGGTTTTTCCTGCTGCTGTGCGGCCCGAGTCACGAGACGGCAGAGACTTGCTTTGTCATCGCAGCCTCTCATGTGCCTGGCACAGCGCCTGACACTTAACTGGCAAGTGATGGCCAAAAGAATGACTGAATGAAGGAACCTCAAGGTCGTGGCTGCAACTGCATGGGAAGGCTGAGGGCATCTGAAGTGGAATTGCAGGAGCGCATCGCAGTGTGAGAAACCAGCGGAGAGCCAGGGCGTGAGGCTGTGGCGGGGGGGGGGGGGGGGGGGGGGGGGGGGGGGGGGGGGGGGGGGGGGGGGGGGAGTCTTTGCAGGGCCATCTCTTCGCCAAGGTCTGGGTTACCTAATGACGGCCTCCACGGCGCAGACCAGCTCCTCCGCGCCACATTCACGCGTGTTGATGGGTGGGGGCGAGGTCTGGTAGAGGTGCGTCTCGGACGCGGCCCCCACTTCGTTGCTGTGATGGTTGGAGTGGCATCGCTTGCAGTATCGAACAGGTCTGTTTCCATGACGATCACAGCACCCTGCTGAAAAGCAGGTGACAACTGCCCTTCTCACGTGGGAACTGCAGTTCTAGAAGCAGAAAGTGAAGCCCATTTAGCTTGATGGCGGGGGTCAAGTTAGTTAGTCATTGGCACAAATGGAAAGGTCACCACCACCACCACCACACTGACAGCAGTGCCTAAAGTGCTACTGGTTTCCCAAACGGCAGCCAGCGTTCAGCCATGGCTAAAAAAAAAAAGGTGAGGAGCATTTCCTATCAGTGTGAGGAGCGGAAATGGTCTACGTCTCTTGGCCCTGGGTGGGGAAGCCCTCTGGAAATTTGCTTCAGAGCCAGAGGAAGGAGAGCCTTTCTGGTTTCTTTGAAGATAGTATTTTGAGAGTTTTGAGGGGGAACCTGAAGAAAAAAGAAAACGGAAACAGTAACCCTAAGGGAGCCACTGAACAGCACATCCAAGTAGGAAAGGGATCATCTCAACCCCAAAGAAATACTTGAAAAGGCATTCTGTTGTTGCTGCTGTGTGCCATGAAGTTGATCTTGGCTCACAGGAACCGCAGCACAACAGAAGGAAGCACTCATCCTCAAAATGGCTCTGACATCAGGGCACATCGCAGCAACCCCTGTGTCAATCCATAGTCTCGAGGGTCTTCCCGCGATAGTTATTCTATCCAGCATCAAAACAACAGGTCTCCATCACAAGGCGATTTCCCTTTGTTCCTTTCAAAGCAAGATGGTTGTAGTCCAAGGGAGACACTGAGCTGATGCCCCCCCGCCCCAAAAAAGGCCTTTGATTCCCCACAAAATCTCACTTATGACAACTTTCAAATGCCTAAGGACAACAAAGGAAGACACTCAAACTATGATTTAAAGCAGCAGCCACTGATGGCAGCCGTAGGACGGGCTACACGGTGTGACGTGAGGAAGATGAGAAAAGTGAGGAAGCACAAGAGAGGCTCCAACATTCACCGGGCTGGGGAGCTGTTGTCTGTGCTGGCCTGCATGCAGGCATCCAAAGGAACATGGACGCCACTGGACGAGCAGGCAGAAAGCTTGCCTGATGCGTCCTCTGGCCTCTGACATATTGACCTTCATTCAGTGTAATGTATGGAGTGCGTTCCAGTATTGTAGCAGCGTGCGTAAAGTTACAGATACTCCAGGGGCATAACCCGTAAGCCACTGTGACCCCAGAGTTTGGTGGGGATTTGAGAATCCTCCATTGCCAACATCTAGAAGAAGGCAGACAGGAAGTCTACATCTACATGTTACCAAGGAATATAATCCACGTCACTGATAAGGACATGGAGAGATTGCTACATCTGTGTAAGCTTGACTAGGAATATCTTCAACCACAGAAAAATAAATTCTCAAAAAAACAAAAGCACTAACCTCACCCTGCATTGCTACTGTATTGATTTACCTATGGGAACGGCTCATTTTAACATAAAACTCCAACACCACTTTTATGTTAGCACAAGGCTGCTAGCTCCAGATACTTGCCTTTTCTGAACAGAACTCAGACCAACAAATCATAAAAGCAAGACTTAAATACTTAGACCACAGGATTGGCTCAAAACCTCCATCCATGTGTGTGTTTATTGTTTTAAGAATCATCTAATTCTGGCCATTTTTATGGACATGATTTTAAAAACTACTTGTTAAAATCAGTGTGTTTCTCTGCACCTGAAGCCCCCTCTCCTTCATGATCTTAATAACAGGGAGACCACCTTCAGGGGAACTGTGGGTTTAGTTGCAAGTCATGTGGGGCTTTGTCTTCATTTTGTTTGTTCTAGGTTTCCCCGTTTACACTATACTACCTTAAGCTTATTAAGGATGCAATAGCATTAGCAAAAAGTTTGAAATATCGTAAGAATGATCAAACTGGGACACAGAAATATGAGATGAGCACATGCTATTGGAAAAATGGTGCATACAGACATGCTCGAGGCCAGGTACAACAAACTGTTCACTTGTCAAAGCTGGACTGTATGACTCAGAACAGGGCACCAGCATTTGAGGAAGGTTTATGACAATCTGCCATAAACAGATTGACACAATCTTGCTTGCACAAACTGTGGAAGACTTGAAGCACTTGCTGACGAAAGTGAAGAACTAAAGCCTTCAGGATTCAGGATGAACTGCAACTCATCGTAGGGAAAGCAAAAATCCTCACCACGGGACCAATAGCATCATAGTAATCCATGCTCGTAGGAACAATAATCAAGGGCTCAAAGAGCATGTGGCATTGGGCAAATAATGCTACATAAGACTTCTTGAAAGTGGTGAAGAGCAAGGATACCACTTAAAGGTCGAAGGTTTGCCTGATTCAACACATAACATTTTTCATCAACTCACTTGCATGGGAAATTTGGACAATAAATAAAGAAGACTGGGGGGGATTAAATTATTTGAACTGTCAGGTTGGTCAAGAAAATTGAAAATACCATGGGCTGCCAGGAGAACAACAACAAAAACATCTGTCTGTCTTGGAACGCGTACAGCCAAGATGTTCCTTAGAAGCCTGACTGGCAAGACTCATTTCATGTATTTTGGATATGTTGTCAGGAAAGACCATTCCCTAGAAAAGGACATGATGCTTGATGAAGGCAAGGGTCGGCAAAGAAGAGAAAGCCCACCTCTGATGAGAAAGATTGCCACAGCAGCTGCAACAGTGGGCTGAGACAGAACACCTGTGAGGATGGCCCCAGACTGGACAGTCTTGCTTTTTGTTGTATGTAGAGAGGCTCTGATGAGGAGCCCACTCGAGCCCACCCAACAACAATAATACTAAGTTTGGGGTGGTATGTTTATACCACAACTGAAATAGAAATTGTCTTCAGAAGGTGAGTGCTGCCATTCACAAAACCCAAGAACATGTGGTATTGGTTTGAGGACCTGATAGCAGATAACATCTAGAAAAGGAGTAAAAGGATTGATTCCAAAAACGGAAGGAATGGCAAGCAGATTGCTGGTGAAGGGTGAAGATAGGCAATGAGGAAATTGCTGTTGGAGGTTCTTTGGAAGTGGGGAGACATTGACAAGACTGTTGCCTTCCATCACAAACAGAGAAAATGAACTTAGTAAACTTGGAGGTATAGCATAAGAAATTTCCATATAGAATGTTGTACGGGATAATTTGTTTCTTTTAACTCAGTTTGGCAGGTAGGGGAAGAGAGAGAGAGGAGAGAGGAGAGAGAGAGAGAGAGAGAGAGAGAGAGAGAGACTAAAGAAAGAACCATTCAATTGGCAAGGAGAAGTTACAGGGAAAATGCCAAGATGTGGCGCAACAAAGGCAAGGTAGAAGAGGCACTCTGACCCAGATGAAAGGGACAGAGAGAAAATAATCATAAAACTGACTCAGCTATCATAGCTGTATAACGACTGCAAAGTTTAGTGATATCAAGCAAGCGTCATTTTGTTATGTCCATGGCTTCTGTGTGTCAGGAATTCAGATAGGGCACACTCAGGATGGATTTCTCAGCAATATGATAAACTGGGATGGTTTGTATGTGGGTAGGCATGGCTGGCATGACACCTGGAGCTGGAATAGCTGGTACTGGAAACTCACTTCTGGAAATGTTGGCAAATGAGCTTAGCTAGAACCCTGACCAGAGCATCCATACATGATGTCTCGCACGTGAACAGGTGACTTGGGCTTCTCACAGTGGCTCATTCCTGAGCACGAGTGTTTCAAGAGAACCAGCAGGAAGTTGCATTGCCTTTAATGATCCAACCCTCGAAGTCACAGAGTCACTTTTTGAAAAATGGCCTTTTATCATTGTTAGTCAGGTCAGGGATTTACATGTCGGATCATCAACTCTGCACTCAAACCACTCATCAATATCCAATCCTACTCCCCTTCCTGCTTTCTCCTTTCACTCTTGCAGAGCTCCTTGCTCCCTTCATTCAAGTCTCTAGTCTGTGACTTCAACGTCCCACCTCTGCCCTCCCTTCTGCGGGGCCCTCCAAAGTTTTTGTCTTGATTTCTATCCTTATAGTAGTAGTCCCATACAGCATTTGCCCTTGTGTGATTGACTAACTTCATTCCATGTCATGAAGTCCATCGTGGTTTCATCATTGTTTTGTGTTTTCACCATTTATAGTGTTTTGTTGTGTGTATGTACCAATTTTTCTTGATCGATTCTTCTACTGATGGGCATTTGGTCTGTTTTCAACTTCTTGTGATTATGAACAGTGCCGTGATGAACATGGGAGTATAAATGTCTGGTCATGCTGTGTCTACACAGAGTCACTTCTGTCATACTTTTTTGGTCGAAGAAATCACAGACTGTCCTCATTTCGAGGATGGACAACACAGTCAAGGCCACCCAATAGCAAATGAATTGAAGAAAGCCATACTTCCATAGCCCTCTGGGCAAAGCTCACCTATTTTTCACCCACATGTAAAATGCACTGATTTGTTTCCAAGAATCCTGAAAGTCTCACTGTCTTGGCTCTCATGGACCAAAGATGCGCCATCGTTGTGTGCCCTCTCCAGATTCCTAACTCACAGAATGTACGTTCACGAGAAAATGGTCTTCGCTGCCTTGAAGCTTGGAAAAGGTTGCTATGGAGAATTTGATATCTGGAAGTGAGGCCTGATCAGCATAAAAACCTAAAACATTTGTGAGGAGGCAGCAGGCGGAAGTCAGAATGGTCGGTCCCAAGGGGATGGCTAGTGGAAGGAAGAGCAGCCTCAGCAAGGGAGATATTATTAAAAACTGGAGGACTATGACTCGTGATCAAGAGGCGGACAGTTTGGCTACAGGCTTGGTCAGATGGTGGACATTAGGAAGTGGACCTAATGAATGAGAGATCTGTTCTTGCTGTGGTCGGGTGCCATCAAGAGGTCCCCTGTGCACTGCCTGGTCCTGCTATGTCCTCACAATTGTTCCTATGCTTGAGCCCATTGTTGCAAGCACAGTGTGAAAAGGTCTCATTTAGGGCCTTCCTCTATTTCAGCGGTTCTTAACCTGTGGGTCGCCACCCCTTTGGGGGGTTGAAAGACCCTTTCACAAAAGTAGCAAAATTACAGCTATGAAGTAGCAACGAAAATAACTTTATGGTTGGGGGCGGGGGGGGTCACCACACTATGAGGAACTGTATGTATTAAAGGGTCGCAACATCAGAAAGATTGAGAACTACTGTTGTATATCACTACCTCCCTACTTTACTGATGTCCTTCTCCGGGGACTGGTCTCTCCTGACAACATGTCCAAAGCATGGAAGGCAATGTCTCACCATCTTTGACGCTAAGGAGCACTCTGGCTTTACTTCTTCCCCGACAGATCGGTTTGTCCTTAGGACAGTCCATGGTACTTTCAGTGTTCTTGTCCAGCACCACAATTCAAGTGCACTGGATCTTCTTCAGGCTTCCTTATTCAATATCCAGCTTTCACATGTATATAAGGCGATGGAAAACTCAAAACCAGGGCTTGAGTTGGGTGCACCTTAGTCCTCAAAGTAACATCCTTACTCTTCAATATTTTTTCAAATATTTTTTACTCTTCAATATTTTAAAAAGGTCTTGTGCAGTGGGTTTACCCCGCGCAATGTACCATTTGATCTCTTGAACTGCTGCTTCTATGAGCACTGAATGTGATTTTAAGTAAGACAAAATCCTTGACAACTTCACCCTTTTCTCCATTTATCATGATGTGACTTACTGGTGCCTTTGGGAGGATTCGGGTCCTCTTTACACTGAGCTGTAATTCACACTAAAGGCTGTAACCCTTGGTCTCCATCAGCAAATGCTTCAAGTGTTCTTCACTTTCAGAAAGCAGCATTGTGTTATCTGCATATTGCAGGTTGTTAATAAACTTTCCTCTAATCTTGATGCCACATTTTTCTTCATATAATCCAACTTCTCTTATGATTTTCTCAGCACACATCTTGAATAAGTATAGTTAGAGCATACAGTCCTGGCAGACACCTTTCCTTATTTTAAATCATTCCATGTTCCCTGGTTCTGTTCACACAACTGCCTCTAGATCTAAACTACCATAACTACTGTAAAATTTCAGAGTGTTGTAGATATCACCTGGTTTCCTTGGTTACCTATGTAGCAAAATTTTGAGAAGAGAGAGGGGAAAAATGAACTAGAATTTAGAAGTACAATACTGAGTGGAGATTTTTTTTTCAGGCAGTAAAGGGTTCACAAGATAAGAAAAATGTTCAGGACAAATATGAAATACAGAAAATGATTAGAAGTATGATGACTCCAAAGTAGTAAAATCTCACATTAAGAAGTCAGAATTTCAGGGCAGTGATGCCACATACACACACACACACACACACACACAAAAGAAGTGAGAATTTAAGATGATGCCTATCAGAGACTCCTTTAGGTAGGCAAAAGGTCTTCCAAAGTTGTAAAAAGTAAGCCAGCATCCTCATGGAGAACCCTAGGTAGGAAAGAATGTGTTCCAAAGAGACTTGTGCATTTTATTATTGCTTAATGAAGTATGTTTATAAATTGATACATAAAAAACCTATAGAGTTTTTAGTGCAATTATACTCATTGTCCTAATGGATTTATACTAATACATACTGAAAGAATCAGATACCGGGGGAAAATGGCCTTCTAAACTTCTATGAGCAAGAAAAAAGCTGAGACAATTGCTCCATGGTAACCAATTGACTACTTTTATTGGGAAAGAAAGGACAACTCAGGAAAAAGAATCAAGACTCCAGCAGGTGGACAAGAGACATAGCATCGACAGAAAAGTAAGAGAAGTCCCAACGGAGGGGCAGGTACACGTACCCAGCTAAATTTTAGATCATGAGCACATGAGGATGTGTCTCTCATTCCCTCAATTTTTGCATATTTGTTCATTAAAAGGAAAACATTTTATTGTGAATTCAGTGGGGGGGGTGGGGTGTTACAAACCAGATCACACTATTTTCCCCCTTATATTCAACAAGTTAAACAACTTACTAAACATTCCAATGGCCTTCTAAAGCCTCCCCCCGATTTTTCTCCCAATCTCCCTCTCAGCAGATATTATTTTTCTCTTCACCCAAGCTAAGCCCTGTCTATCACCTAGCCTATTACTTCTCTGTCTCTCCCTCCTCCGCTCTTGCCTGGTAACCATCTGTTTCTCTGTGTCTGAAAACCTTTATCTTAATTTGGTTTTTATTACAGCCGTCTCAGACAAGAGTTGTCCTTTTGTAATTGGTGGGCTTCATTCAGTATAATCACTGCAAATCCATTCCCTCTGGTTTTCAACCAGTGTCTGTGTCTGTTGTAGTCGTCCTAGCTTTGTGGCACGTCAACTATGAAGCAGACGAATAACTTATCTGTTTCATTAATAGTTCTGCTCTTCAAGAGAAACTACCAAAGGAACTAAGCTCAAGGCCTTCACTCACACATGACCCTAGTTTAGGTAAGACCTTAGTCCTCAAACCAGTTTTGCATGTGGAAAGAAGGTAAATAATTTGTGATCTGAGGAGGGTCCAGAATACTCCTGCCATTGAGAAGTGGGGTTTAATTCCCACTCCTTGCACTTTGATGGCTTTGTGGATGCTTCCACTAACAGACTATAGCAGAAATGACACTTCTATGACTTCAAAGCTATAATATAAAAGAATATGCAGTTTCTACATGACTTTCTTGGAATGTTATTTATTTGGAACTTTCTAATTGGGACGTGTCTCTCATAATCGTGTGATGATGATGTAAGAAGGCCAAGTCACAGGGAGACGCCACTGTAAAAGTCTCGAGTCAACAATAACAACTGAACCCAAGTTTGAAGTCATCCCAGCACATTGACCACGCTTATTATTGAAGAAGTCTTCTGATGAGTCTACTCCTGGGTATTTAAGTCTTCCAGATAAGACCTCAAAAACCATAAACAGGAGACAGGAAACCTCCACTGTGTCTGCCTGACTCCCTGTCTCAGGATCTGTGAGCTTAATACAGTGATTATTGTTTAATGCAGCTAAATATTGAGCGATTTCTTATGCAACAATAGTATTTCCAATATGAACACAATCAGTCCCTGACCTAGTTTCTGATCTGCTCTTTAGTATCATCAAGAACCATCCATTCAAAACAATATCAGTAATAAAATACTTTTCATTTGCTAACTGGGCACCATCAGTCTTCTTCACCACATTTGCTTTTGTACACATTTGTCTTCAGCGATCATTGGGGTACAGGGGTGGGTAATGCATCACGGAGTGTAAATGTAATAGAACAAAGTGTTCTTGCATTGAGAAAGTACTTGAATGGAGGCCCAATATCCATCTTCTACCTCAATACTAAACCTGTAAATATGTACATTCAAATCTATATCCCTATCATCATATATAAATACATTTACATATGTACATGCCTATATTTAGACATCTATAAGTGCCCTTTGCCTCCTAGTACCTTCCTCTAATTCCTTTTACTTTCCTTTTGTCCCACTATCATGCTTAAACTTCATTTGGGTTTCAGTAACTTCTCTTGGCTACATTACCTGTGATCAATCCCTACCAGGCCACTAACACCCTCCTTGCCACTGATTTTGGATCACTTGTTGTCCCCTATCCCTGGGTTGGCCAACACTATCTCCTTTCCCCCACCTTCCCCTCTCCAATGTTCCCCCGGAACCACGAGTCCCAATGTTTTCTCCTCCAGACTATTCATTCAGCCTATCTTATCTACATAGACCTGCAGAGATAATAATATTCACACACACCAAAAAAAAAGGCATAGCAAAATGAAGTGACAAAAGAAGATAAAACAATGACAGCAACTAAAAAAACCAATGACCCAAAAAAGAAAAAAATAATGACAAAATAAATAATATAGCATCTGGGGTATTAAAGACTTAAAGGCAAACAAGCAGCCATCTAACTCAGAAGCAACAAAGCTCACATGGACGAAGCACACCAGCCTATGTGACCACAAGGTGTTGAAGGGATCAGGTATCAGGCCGCAAAGAACAAAAATCATATCACTGTAAATGAGCTGGAGTGCAGATTGGGGACCCAAAGTTCATCTGTAGGCAACTGAACATTCCCTTACAGAAGGGTCTCAAGAGGAGACAGCCAGTCGGTGTAGGGTAGCAATGATGAAACAGACAACTTTCCTTTAGTTCTTCAATGCTTCCTCTCCACACCTTCACCCCTGTCCCTCACTACCATGATCCCAATGGTATGTACACTGGTACAGACAGAAACCAGAAACAGGACAGATGATCCCTTCAGGACCTGTGGTGAGAGTGGCAATACCGGGAGGGTGGAGGGAAGGTGGAGTAGAAAGGGGGAACTGACTACAAGGATCTACATATAAACTCCTTCCTGGGGTACGGACAACAGAAAAGTGGGTGAAGGGAGATATCAAAGAGTGTAGGATAATGACAAAATAATTATAATTTATAAATTATCAAAGATTCATTAGGGAGGGAGGAGCAGGGATGGAGGGGGAAAATGAGGAACTGATACCAAGGGCTTAAGTAGACAGCAAATGTTTTGAGAATGCTGGGGGTAACAAATGTTCAAATGTGCTTGACACGATGGATGGATGTAAGTATTGTTATGAGTTGTATGAGCCCCAAATAATATGATTTTTAAATAAAAAATAAAATACTTATCCAAAAGACTCTTCTTGGACCAAAGTTTTAATAATCGTTGTGGCTGCCACTGAGTTTTTGTAGTATATTTGTGTATTGTGGACTTGCTCATAGAACAAACAAATCCTTTTTGGAAGACAAATAGCCAGAATGCTCTGTAGAAGGAAGGATGGTGAAACTTTGTTTTCTGTACTTTGGACATATTACGAGGAGAGTCCAGTCCTTGGACAAGGCCATCATGCCTGGTAGAGTCCATTAAAAAAGGAAGGCTCCCACAGGGATGGATTGACACAGAAGCTGGAAAAAGGAACTCATATAGAACAGCCACTTTGAGGATGGCCCAGAAACGGGCCGTGTTTTGTTCTGTTGTACAGGGGGTCTCCATGAATCAGACCCAACTCAGAGGCACAACAACAAATTACAGTCTGTCTGCAACATATGCGGTCTCAGCTACATGTGTTTATTTCAGAAGTAAACTAGAGTGATTTCTCTTAGGTTCAGAGTCGTCTGAGCATGGTTTCCAAAGGATCATTCTAGCTGCTCTATTTCACTTTTGGAATCTTAAACACAAATAAGAAATTCCGAGTGGTCACATAGAACAACATAATTAAAATAAATCAAGGTCTGTTTCTTTTAACTTTGCAGTACTGATAGCATCATTTCTTCCTGCAGACGTACTCGTCAATTGCAGAAATATGCAGTATCAAACGAAATGGAGACATAACTGTGCCAAAAGCGAACTCAAAGAATGCTGAACTGTTATGAACATAATGGAAGGTCTACAAATTAACTTTTAGGTAAACTATAGTCTCTATTAAATTATAAGTAATAAAAAAATGTCCACCAAATGTTAATTTGTTGAGGATAGAACAAAGTGCTACTTGATGCTGGAAGCTATGCCACCTATATTTTAAATACCAGATCTAGGCAGAGAAGAGAGCCTATGAAGAAGAACCTGATGGTTTACTTTTTTCAAAGATTGCCCAGTGAAAGTCTTATGAACCGCAGTTAAGTATTAACAGGTACTCAAAATGCAACTGAGGAAGAGCTGCTTCCTCAAAACAGAGTCAACATGGATGGAACACAGCACGGAAATCTTGTTAACAACATGAACAGCGACTATCAACATGGATCTCACCAGGTATATCAGGAATCAAACTGACAATATCTGTGGGGAAAGATGATGGAAAAGCTGGATAACAGCTGCTACAACTAGGTCAGGGGCTGACTGTGGAGCAAACCATCAATTGCTCATGTGTTAGTTGAGGGGGAAGCTGAAGAAAATGAAAACAGGTCCCTGAGTACCAAAATACAAACATGAGTCTATCCCACATGGACTTCAAAAACATCTCAAGAACAAACTTCATGCATTGAATATTTGTCACAGAAGACCTGATGAACTGTGGGATGACATGAAGACCATCATACTTGAAGAAAGCAAAAGGACATTAAAATGATAGGAAAGAAGGAAAAGATCAAAGTGAGCATCAGAGAGACTCTGAAACTTGCTCTTAATCTAAAGCCGCTAAGGGAAATGGAAGAAAATGTGGAGAAAAAAAGCTGAACAGGAACTGTCAAAGGGCAGCTCAAGAAAAGAAATATAATGAAATGTGCAAGGAGCTGGAATTGTAAAACCAAAAAGGAAGACCATTTTCAGCATGTCTGGAACTAAAAAGCAAAAACTCAAGGGAAAAAAGCAAGCCTTGAGTTACCATCTTGAAAGATTCTATGAGCAAAATGTTGAATGATGAAGGAAATATCCAAAGAAGATGGGGAAAATACACAGTGCACCAAAAAGAAGTGGCTGACATCCAACCATTTCAGGAGACAATGTATGAACAAGAACCAATGGTATTGAAGTAAGGTATTCGGGTTGCCCTGAGGGCATTAGCCAAAAACAAGGCTCTAGGTCATGATGGAATACCAACTGAAGTGGTTCAACAAGATGACGAAGCACCAGAAACACTCACTCATCTATGCCAAGAAGTCTGGAAGACAGTTGCTCGGTCCACTTACAGGAATAGAACCATATTTGTACCCATTCCAAAGAAAGGTGACCCACCAGAATGCTCAGATTACAGGTCAATCATTGACACACCGTGTAAATATATGTTTGCTTAAGGGCATCCAACAACAATGAGAGCAGTATATTGACAGGGATCTGACAGAGGTTCAGGCCAGCTTCAGAAGAAGGATATCATTGCTGAAGTCAAATGGATCTTGCCTGAAAGTAGACACTACCAGAAAGATGCTTACTTGTATCTTATGAACTATGCAAAAGCATTAACTGTAGAGTTCATAGGAAACATAGTGGTGAGAAGAACAGGAACTCCAGAACACTCACTAATACTCATGAGGAACCTGCACATGGAATCAGTTGGGGGAAGAGAACTCAGGAATACCGTCGGTACTGTTGGGGCCAGGTGCACTAGAGGCACTATGTACGACAGAAGGAAGCAACTACCATGTGCACCAAACCCTCACAATTGTTCTTATGCTTCAGCCCATTGCAGCAGCCTCTGTGTCAACCCATCTCACTGAGGGCCTTCCACTGTTTCACTGCCCCTCTACTTTGCCAAGCATAATAGCCTTCTCCAAGGACCTATATGTCCTGACAACATCTCCGAAGCAGGTAAAACAAAAGCTCACCCTCCTTGCTTCTAAGAAGCACTTTGGTCACACTTCTTCCAAGACATATTGACTTGTCCTTTTAGCAAGTCCATGGTACTTTCAACACTCTTTGCCAGAGAGTACTACGTGGTTCGAAATCAGGAAGGGTATGTGGTAGAATTCTAAGCACTCACCATATGTATTCAAACAGTATGCTGAGAAAATAATCAGAGAGGCTAGATTGTACAAAGGAGAATGAGGCATCAGGATTGGAGAAGACTTATTATCAACCTCTGCTATCTAAGGGACACAAGCTTGCTGCTGAAAATTAGAAGGATCTGAAGTACTCTCTGATGGTGTTCAAGGACTGCAGCCTTTAGTGTGGATTACATTTCTTTGTAAAGATGACCAAAATCCTCAAAACTAGACCAACAGTTGCAGAAAAAAATTGAGAAATGACTAAAGTGGTCAAAAAATTCATCTTGCTCAGTTGTACAATCCGTGTTCATGGAAAGAATAGTCAAGATCAAATGACACATTGCCGGAGGTAAATCTGCTGTGCAAGACCTCTCTAAAGTATTGGGAAGCAAAGACGCTGCTTTGAGGTCTCAGGTGTAACTGACAGTTTGCCTCCTGTGTAAGTTGGATACTGAGTAAGTAAAATGAAGAAGTAGTGCGAGAAGGTGCCGGTGAAGAATGTTGAAAGGACCGTGGACTGCCAAAAGAAGAAACAAATGTATCTTGGAAGAAGGAAAGCCAGAATGTTCCTCAGAAGTAAGGATGGCAAGACTTTGTCTCACATGCTTTGAACACATCCTTCAGAGAGACCAGTCCCTAGTGAAGGCGAGCGTGCTTGGTAAAATAAAGCATCATCAAAAAAAGAGGAAGACCCTTGACAAGGTAGACTGACAAAGTGGCTAAAACAACGGGCTGAAATGAACAAAACCTGTGGGCAGGCACAGAACCAGGCAATGCTCCATCCAATTGCACACAGAGTTGCCGGGAGTCAGAACCGCCCCACCAGCATCTCACAACCACATCTAACCATTGTACATTGGCTATTTGGCTGTGGATAATGTCATTGAGTTGACTCCTTCTTTGTGACAAAGCTATGCTCCATGGGATCAAACCATTGTGACCCATAGGGTTTTCTTTGGCTGGTTTTAGGCAGGATTAGACAGTTCTTAGTCTGCCTTAGTCTGGAAGCATCTTTAAAACCTGTTCAGCATCACCACAACATAAAAACCTCCCGTCAAGTGGTGGTGAAGGGGATGGAGGGGGCCAATATCATGACTTTAAGCTCACACTGTCTCTGGGTTGAGGAAATTTATCCAAAGAGCTTCCCCAGTGACCAGACCAATGTAGATCAGGAGATTCCATTGTGACCAATGGGAACGAAGACATTGTGTGTCTTCCAAACATCAGTCTTTAAGAGACCTTACTACCGCCTCTCTCACTCTCCTCCAGAACCTTATGAGACATGAACAAGCCTGGGATATTCTCCTGGAGTATGAGATGCTTCTTGGATAAAGGAAAGCTTGGACACCATAAGCCACCCAACCATTCTAGCCACCCCAGTTGAGGCTCCAGACACCATCAGCCTGCTCACCACTGGCAGCAAATGCCTAAGTGAGCCCGAAGGAGTGCAGCGGAAGTGCCAAGCTGTGTAAGTGCCAACCACAAAATTGCGAGCAAATAAATGATACTGTTATAAGACACTGCATTCGGGATAGCTTGTTGAGGCAGCTCTCCAAATGTACCCAACAGAACCTTCTGAAACAAGTTTAAATAACATGGATAAGGTCACATAGATCAGTGGAAATCGATCTGGCCAGTCTCAATTGTCTCAACCATATCATCTGAATCTCTTTGCATGATATACTATGGTTCTCTTACATTTCAATTAATAGAATAAGCAAAGAAGATGGAAATGGGTTTGGGAAACTGTTAGAAAACGTGGCTTAAGGAAATTTTAAAGAAGGACTCTTTAGCTAGAAAAATCATTGGTTGGCTAGAGAAATCATCTTTACATATAAATGACCATTTTCTTTAGAGACAGACTGGTTATATCTTTCACATCCACTTGCCTTCCATTCGAGAAAATAAAGTTGCTTTTGTTTATGTATTTGTTTGTTTCCAGGATAAAGATGCATCCTTTAGTAGAGCAAAGTTTCATACATCGTGCTATGACTCAAATCTTTTTGTAATTAGACCGCTCGCTAAGAGGCACAGGCATGATTTTAAATTAGATCACGTACCAGAAACACTGTGCACAAAATGGGTGAGCAAAAGCAGAAATGGACATAAAGAACATTTGGACACGGTGATCTTGCATGCTGAATTACTTCTCGTCTCTTTCACAGACACACTGACATGTACACACTGGGAAACCACAGTGCAGAAATGAGGCAGATGTCAATGGATGGAGTTACATACAAACACAGCAAATCATGCCCCAAGACACAAATGGTTTGCTCTTACCTTCTTCTGACATATAGCAGATATTTCAGCTGTAAGGGGAAGGTATAAAAACATCAACGAAGAAAGAAAGCCCACTTTAAATAAGGGCAACCACAAAGGGGATAGGGTTAGGGTGAAAACCACCTTAGGAAGACAGTTCTGGACTTGCCTCAAACAGCTTCTTGTCTCCTAAATTGGCATCTACCCATGGTGACCATTTTCCCCTCCAGAGGCACCCCAAAATAGTTCTTTCTCATATGGAAGCAAGTTTAGGGTTCATGACGAATGCAACAAATAATACCTGCACACTGCACATGTGTTCCTTATTCTTAGAAGCAACTCAACCAACTTTCTCGGACTTAATTTAGAAATCCAATCGCGTTAAAGTCAAACAGCTTTAATCTCATCTCTCTCCTTTACAGAGGACAAAATCGAGGGTCACCATGGTTGAATGGCTTCTTGCATGACTATTAATCTCAGCGGCAGACCCGGAGCTAAGGTTTCTGTTTGCTACTTTGTCTTTTAGTCTATCACACTGGTTTGACATGCTATATGCAGAGCTGTGCACCGTGGGGATAAGTTCACATATCACACCTGAGGGGGGGAAAAAATAACTTACCAATGTGGGCTCCTTATACTCGAACTATCAAATCACATCGCGTTTAAGCAGTATAAGACATTTAAGAGAAGGCAATTTCAAACCCACGGTAGAGCAGTTAGAGCCAAAGGGTCGGCCATTGCCTACATAAGGGATTGACTTTAGTGAATGGATAAGAATTTGGTTTGGGGAGTATATTGATTATATCCATAAAAAATGATGTTTAAAAAGATTTTCAAATAGGTTTTTTAAGAATCTGTTACCATTTTTCCCAAAACTACAAGTGCTAATGAGCCCAAAATTTATAGTATAGACTATGCTCTAAATTATCAAAAATGGTTAAAGGCAAATATCTCCCACATCCTGTGTGGAAATAATGGATTAGTGGATTCCAATCAATGAAACCGAGAAGTCAATTTTGAAAATGGTTGTGTGTAATTAATGACTGACATCCTAGAGTTTATCTTAAATAACCTGAACTGAGTATCACATTTCTAGATAAATAATAAGAAGTCATTGTCATTTTTCTTTCAAAGATTAGTAACATCTGCCAGAGATAACCAGGATTTTTTTTTGTGTTTTTTTTTTTGAGCATCACTGCCCTCTGGTGGTGGGAGATAACCAGGATTCTACAACATACCTGATAAGGCTTTACCTCAGAAAACAGAACATTTACTTAAAAGATCATCTAATTTAAGGGGGGAAGAATTACCTTTGACCCTACAAGCCCAAATATTTCACAGATACTCATAGAAATGTCCAACTCTCTTGGAATGAAGTAGACACTGCCGTCTTGCTCCATTTTACAAATGGAGAGCACTACCTAAATCAATTCTTCTCTTCCAGTAGACATGACCCAATATTTAGAGTCAGACTACAAAAAAAATTGTGTAATTGTTATACTTCAAAGATACTAAGAAAAAAAGTTCACAGAATTTAGCTAATATAAGGTTTTACCTTTCTTTTAAATAGGACATATTGCAGGATTTATTTTAGAAGCTACATATCACGTTTTTTCTGTAAGTCTGGCCTGTATAGAGTATGCCCCCAACTATTCCCAGATTTCATCTTTTCTTTGCTTTTCTGAGTACTTTGGTTCAGGAGTTAGGGTACTTCTCCATGTACAGAAAAGAGGTTTGTCTAGGAACCACCAACTTTGATGCCATGGTTTCAGAACTCTAAAGAACTTTTAAAACATTCCAATATTGTCTTTCCATTGAGATGGCTGGGTGTACTTTGTTCTCATTTTTCCATTGGGGCAATTGAGGATCAGAACAATTCAATGGTTTCCAAAACAAACCACAGGAGCTAGTGCTAAGGGGAATAACATTCCATTCATCACTTCTTTTTCAACTGGTGATTTTCATTCCCGTTCTTGCCTGTCACATACATCCTTGTTAACACCTGTTGTCTGTACAGAAAGTTCCCAAAGACATATGAGAGGGCTTCAAAATATTAGTGGGAAAATGGAATTGGAAGATAATAGAATTTTCTTAGGAACTTTTTGAAAGCCTCTCATACGTTTCAGCAGGCCTTTGGTCACAGGGGATCCAAACCCAACCTCTACCTCTCTTTCAGTAGAGATGGTTCCTCTTTCTTCATGATTAAACATGTGGGTATGCTATCAGCAAAACACGGTCATCATGCTTTATATCAGTGAATACTCACAGACTAGAATATATTGTTATTGTCATTGTAGAATAAAACAGTACAAACGAAGATAAATCCACCTTGTCATTAG
Organism: Nesogale talazaci; assembly: GCA_004026705.1. Classification (NCBI taxonomy): domain Eukaryota; kingdom Metazoa; phylum Chordata; class Mammalia; order Afrosoricida; family Tenrecidae; genus Nesogale; species Nesogale talazaci. Next base: position 104,427 of record PVJH01002215.1, on the reverse strand, counting down.
ACACGATTACACATTATTCATCCTTCCTGAAGGAAGCCGTACCTTGTGGCAGAAGAACATCAATCAACCATTCACTGTGGTCTCTATAAAGAAAAACAAAATGCATTTTTGAGCTTCCCTAAAATGTTAGGTTACAGATGAATGTTTACAAGCCGAGTGCTATTTCTGAAAGGCTTTTAATAGAAAGCCAGTGTAATTAAGAGCACTGATCATGATAAGCTTTTGAAATGTCTAATACACCCCAGCTAAATTATAAATTATAGACATTTCATCATATTCAGTTATCTTTAAGTGATACTTTCCAGATGTCAATTAAGCCAACCAAAATATGCATGATTCGTACAAAGCTCAGTCTGATTCTGTGAAATGACCAAGCCTTTGTTGGGAAACCAGTTTGTTGTCGAGTCTGATTTTTCTCCACGACTCTAATAGGGCTATTCAAAACCCAAACTCTGCGGGAGATGGAATTGTTTTCTCCTGTATAGATAAATACTGTAGCTTTTCAAAACTGAAACCTCCAAAATGCAAGCTTTTTTAAAAAATGCAAGGTTTTTGTATAATAACTATCAGACCAATGCACCTTGAGGAGAACACAGACTAGTGGAAAATGTGAGTGCTGCCACCGATTCAAGTTCAAATGATTTTCCTTATCGTCGCCATGGTGCCCTATCTATTTTCTTTTCAGTAAAGACTATTGTACCTACCCTGCAATCCGCTGGCTGCATTCTTCACAGAGGTACAACGGGGGTGGTTTGTCACCCAATGCTACTGACAGGGAAGGGTCTATGCACATCTGAAACACATCGAAAAGACAGAATCAGTCCTCCTGCCCCTGCTCATCACATCTCTATACCATGAGCACAAATGTTTCCATAACAACAGACTTGCAAAATATTCTCAGCAGGAAAGAGGAATACATACTTTAAGTAGAACTTATTCTCCCTGTAACTTATTTTTCCTGCATTGACTTATGAGTCCACATGGGATGGGATGGAGGTTAATATGGTCATGGGGGGGGGGGGTGCCTTCGTGTCTCTTGTTAGTAGAAAATTGCCCAGCAATCTCTCCTCACTCAAGATAAAAAATAAAAACTCATCTTGTTCAGTAGTCACTCAAATTGGGTGCATATGACTTAATATGGCAATTCCTTTCCCTAAAACGCAAACATGATCATCTCTTTCAGAAGAGGAAAATGTATTATGGAGATTCAAAAACAGTAATACCAGACTACTGGTGCTAAAATGCTAGAGCAAAAGCAAGTTCTGCTTTTTCATAACGGAGCTCATTTCAAAATTATTAGTATTATATTTAAATGGGTGCTTCGCTGCTTTGACTCCAGCATCTAAGTTCTATAGCAATCAATCATTCATCGCTTCCTTCTCATGATGGCTTATTATTTTCTCCCAGACATGATCTGTAATTTGATTAGTTCTACTGTACCTTCTTGAGTTGTTTGCTTGTTTTTATTGTTTGTGGCCGAGTTTTCACTCGCCTGTGCACAAGAATGAAATGTGTTAACTTCCCAGTTAATCAGGATAATTGAAAGATCTGGATGCTTGAATCACGTGAGCAACACATGAAGATGATTAGCTGGATGTTGAACTCGCCTCAGCTTACATCTCTTTGATCCACTCCTGAGTTTGAAGCCTGTTCCTGCCTTTGATAGATAATCGACGCATGCTATAACACTTGGCATGCCTACTACACAATCACTTCAGGAACTACAGTCTGTCTTTTCTCTAATTGCTTTTACTGATTTGAAAAAGGGAAATTACCAGATTGGAAAAACCAACCACCCTATAATTTCAAGTCAAAAGCATGAGTAGTTTGAATGATTGGAAAGAGAAAGGTTGAAATTGCTAAATTTAAGCAATTAAACTATAATAATGTTGCAAATGATATATCCCCTGATGTTAAAGGTCCAGTGTAAAATTTTTCCTTAGATAAATGCAATGCTCTCTTAGATACAATTAATGTGTGTGTGTATATATATATATATATATATATATATACATACATATATATATTTGTCTGTTAAATTAAAGATTGGCTAACTCTTTTTCTGTAAGTGGCTAGAGATGATATTGGTTGGGGCTTTTAATAATAAATAAATGGTTCATCAGTTTCTGTTGCAACTACTCAAATCTGCCATTGTAACAAGAAAATAGCTATAGACAATCTATAAGCAACTGAGTATGACTATGTGACAATACAACTTTATAAAAATCGATAGTGGGCCAGATTTGGCCTGTTGGAGCATACTTTATGAATCCCTATGTTAAATAACCACCTGGGTTCCAAAGTATTTACAAAGTTGTCTTCAGATATAGCCAACAAAGATCAAAAGTAGAGCCTAATGTAATGACCGGTGAATCCTGATATAGTTTCATTTTTCAATCCTACCATAAATGTCATCATTTTCCTAAAAAAGAATGTGTGTGTGATTACCACTTATTGTGACAAAAATGGGTAATACTTTCCTAATTGGAAAAAATCAATATTATCTGAGTGGTGTAGCTCACTAATAAAAGAAGATTAATTCATTAATTTCTTTTAGGACAAAGCCAGTTCCTGACTAATCGCTGGTCAGTTTGTTATACTATGAAAGCTGGCATATGACTGTGATGCTGTAAGAAATGTCACTGGTATTTTAGATGCCAGCAGAGGCATCCAAAGTAGACTGGCTTTGTCAGAGCTTCCAGACTCAGACAAGAGAGGAAGGAGAACCTGGTGTCCTACCTCCAAAACACTGGTCATTGAGACCTTATGAACAGTCATGAAACAAGGTCCAATATCACACAGAGGATAAGCTCCTCATGTTCTCATCTCAAAGGAACTCAAAATAAAACTGAGAAGTGTCACTTCAGAGTAAAGTGATCCTTAATCTTGGATTAAGTAATGGACAGGGTAAAGTTTTTAGCACCTTTATCTGCTTGTGTGACAGGTTTCAAAATTAGAAGAAATCACCATAAACATTTATGAATACTTAGACCATAGAATGCATACACATGAATCTAGAAAATGTGGAAATCATGACAAGTAAAGTGAAATGCATAAAAAACTATATTCTAGGCATTCATGACCTGAAATGACTGGTATCAGCCATTTTAAATAGGACACCCATATAGCAAATTGAAGAGTAATAATGTGATATGATTTCTCTTCAACAAACACATTTCAAGATTGATCCTGAAGTTCACTGTTGTAAGCGATAGAGTAATGTCCACATGCTTACAAAGAAGAGTAGTCAATAGACTGCAATTCAAATTTACACAGCAACCACTAATGACAAAGGGGAAGAAATTGAAGAATTCTACCAATAGCTGCAGCCTTAAACTGATCAAATAATCAAGACGAATTACTGGCGGTTGAAATGAGAAAATTAGAAACAAAGAAAAATCAGTTGGTGGAAAACATGGCTTTGCTGTTAGAAACAATGCCAGAGAGTGCTTGATAGAAATTCGCAAGGCAGCCTACTTATTCACTAAAAATAGCTATTTGCCACAAAGTAAATAGCAACTACACAATTGGTCCTTGCTGGATGGAAAATACAGGAATTAAATAGATTACATCTGTAGAAAGAGATGAAAAAAAAAACCTAACTATTACCAATTAGAGAAAAGGCTAGGAATCAATTGTGGAATAAATAAACCACCAACTTCTCCTGTGTGAATTCAAGTTGAAAGTGAAGAAAGTGGACAGTTCTTGTGATAGTTAGGTCTTATAGCAACTTGGATGGGCCAACATTTTCCCATGATCGGATCTAACATCTAACCATGGAGTGTGTTCAACCCCATGATGGGATCTTCTATGATGCAGTCGTGCCATTGTGGGGGAACGTGTTGCTGTGAGGTGCCCTTGAGTCTGTTCTAGTTCACAGCAACCTTTGTACAACAGGACAAAACACCACTCAATCCTGCAACATCCTCACAACTCTTCTCCTGTTTGAGCCATTGCTGAAGTCACTGCCAAGCCAGCTCACCTAGGACCTTCCTCTAGATCATTTCCCTTCCACTTTATTAAACATGATGTCCTTCTGAAATGTATGAGATGAAGGCTCCCCATACTTGCCTCGAAGGATCATTCTGGCTGCACTTCTCCCAAGACAGATTTGTTTGCCCTTTTGGCACTCTGTGGAACTTTCCATAGCATCGGACAGCACCATAGTTCAAAGGCATCTGTGCTTCTTCAGTAGTCCTCATCTAAAGTCCAACTTTCACATGCATGTGAGGCAAATGAAGACACCATGGCTTCAGTCAGGTTTATCTTCATCCCCAAAGTAGCACCCTTGCTTTTCAACACTTTAAAGAGGTCAGGAGCATCAGATTTACCCAATTCAATACGTCCTTGAGTTTCTTGACTGCTGCTCCCATTAGCAGTGATTGTGGGTCCAGGCAAAATGAAATCCTTGACAACTTCGATCTTTACACAGTTTATCATGATGTGAGCTATCGGTCCAGTTGTAAGATTTTTGTCTTCTGTACATTGAGTTGCAACCTACGCTGACGTCTGTAATCCTTAATCTTCATCTGCACGTGTGTCAAGTCCTGACTTTCAGCAAGCAAGATGGTGTCATCTGCATATTGAAGGTTGTTCATAAGCCTTCCTCCAATTCTGATGTCATGTTATTCGTCATATAACACAGCTTCTCAGATGGCTTGTTCTGTACATAGATTGAATAAGTATGGTGAGAGGTTACAACCCTGATGCATAACCTGCCTGATTTGAAACCACGCAGTCTTCACTTGTTCTGTTTGCACTACTGCCTCTTGGTCCATATACAGGTTCCTCATGAGCACAATGAAGTGCTCTGGAGTTCCCATTCTTCATCATGCTATCCACAGTTTCCTGCAGTCCACACTACCAAATGCCTTTGCATAGTGAACAAAACCCACATAACTATCTTTCTACTCTCCTCTGATTTCAGCCAGTAGCCATTTGACATCAACAATGAAATTCTTTGTATCAGGTCACCTTTTGAATCTGGCCTGGGCCTCTGGCAGCTCCCTGACAATGTACTGCTGCCAACATTGGATGATCTTCAGCAAAATTGTACTTGCATGTGATATTGATGATATTCTTCCAAAATCTGTATATTGTATTGACTCACTTTTCTTTGGAATGTGTTCATTGTCTCTTTCCATATGTGTAGTCGATTTGATTTCTGTATATTCCATCTGGAGTTCACATTTTCTGTTGCATTCTGTTGCCTCACTTTCTTTGAAATGTGTAAAAACACAAATCCCTTCCAGTTAGTTGGCCAGGGAGCTAACTTGGCATAACTGAGTGAAGGCGTCCAGTGCTTTACAGCTTGTTGAACTATTTCTACTGGTATTCCTTCAATTTCTGGAGGCTTTTTTGGTCTAATGCATCCAGTGCAGTTTGAACTTCTTCCTTTAGTACCATTGGTTCTTGCTTGTATCCTTCCTCTTGAAATGGTGAATGTCTACTAGTTCCTTTTGATTCAGTGACTCTGTGTATGCTTTCCATCTTCTTTTAGTGCTTCCTGCATCATTCAATACTTTGTCTGTGGAATCTCTCAATAGTGCAACGCAAGGCTTGAGTGTTTTCCTGACTTCTTTCGGTTTGAGATCTGCTGAGCGCGTTCTTCTTTTTGGTTCTCTAACTCTGATTTTTGCATATTTCATTATAACCTTTTACTTTGCCTTCTTGCACTGCTCTTTGAAATTTTCTATTCAGCTCATTGATTTAATCATTTATTATGTGCACCTTCGTTATTCTATGATAGAGCAAGTTTCAGAGTCTCTTATGACATTCACTTTTTTTTCCCTTTCCTATCTTTTTAGTGACCTTTTGCTTTCTTCATGTATGGTGCTCCTAATACCATCCCACAGCTCATCAGGTTTCTTTCATTAATGTTTAATGTGTCAAATCTGGCCTTGAGATTTTTTGGCAGTTACGTGGAATCTACTGAAGGTCATATTTTGGTTCTCAAGGACTTGCTTTCATTTTCTTCATCTTTCACCTGAACTTATAGATGAACCATTGATGGTCTGTTCCATAGTGAGCCCCTGGCCTGATTTTAGTTGCTGAGATTTAGCTTCTATATTGTCTTTTCCCCCAGATGTAATCAATTTTATGTTTATTTGTCTCACCTCAATGTACATGTTAGCTGTGGATATTAACTTCTTCATTGTCTCTATATATTTGATTTCTGTATATTCCATTTGGAGTTCAAATTTTATGTTGTTGAAAAGGATATTTGATATGAGCAACTCATTGGTCTTGCAAAATTCTTATGAGATCCCTAGCTTCATTCCTATAACCAAACCACATTTTCCAACTACTGTTCTTTCTTCTTTGTTTCTAACTTTTGCATTCTAATTTCCAATAGAGGTCAATGCATCTTGGTTGCATGTTTGATCAATTTCTGACTGAAGACATTGGCAAAATTCTTCAACTTCTACATCACTGTCTTTCATGGCTGGTGCATAAATCTAAGTAATAGTTGTATTGACTTGGATTTCCTTGTATTCGGCTAGGCATTATCCTAACACAGACAGCATCATACTTTTAAGATTGCTCTTGAAATTTTCTTTTTGACAATTAATACAATACCATTCCTCTTGATTGTGTCATTCTCAGCATATTAAATCAAATGATTTTCTGATTCAAAACGGAAAATAACAGTTTATTTCCACTCACCAATGCCTAGAATATCAGTATTTCTGTGTTCCATTAACTTTTAATGAATTCCAATTTTCCTTGATCTATACTTGAAACATTCCAATTTTCAATGATTAGTTGATGTTTTCAGCTATTTCTCTTCTCATTTTGAGTCATGCCCCATCAGCAAATGAAAGTCCCAAAGGCTTTTCCACACACAGGCTTTATTTTACTGGGGACATTATGGTCAACTCTTTTCCTCAGTCATACTTTGAGCACCTTCTGGCCTGAGGGCTCATCTTCTGGCACTCTCTCTGACAATGTCCTGCTTCTACACTTGAGGTTTTCAGTATCTGACAGTGTTTCTATGCTATCCATAGGGTTTTGGATAGCCTCATTCCTCGAAGAGGACAGCCTATGCCTTCTTCATAGTCTCTTCTTCCATCTGGTAGCTCTAATGAAACCTGCTTATTTTGGGCGGACCTGCTGGTCCTTAAAAGACTAGTGACATAGCTTTCAGAATCACATCAACACAGAAGCCACCTTAATCTAGTCACAGCCTTGAAATGACTGGTTGAGGTCATTTGGGGGTGTAACCCATGATTAATATTGACAGTGTGTGGAAGCTAGCTGATTTCAACTTCTGCTGGCTTTGGATCCTGCACCTGGTTCTTCAACTTCCTGTTATATCCTCTGCCGATCCCAAGATCCATCAGTGGATTGCCATTTGACCAATCTCAGATTCATCCAGGGGCATCCACCAGCCTGTGGTCTTGCTGCTTCGTCTTCCTGATTCCTGGTCATCAGTTCCTGCACCTACAGGAGTCAGGAGAGGTCTTCAGCTTACAGCAAACCCAAGGACTCCTGAACTTGCTCACTTCTGTGTCAGCTATTTCTTGATGTAAATCTCTCTCTATACTGATTCGATGCACGTGTACTCAGCCGACCACAGTTCACAAGAGCCAAACTAGACCAGGAGTATATCTCACCTGAATTTAAAGACCATCTCAATAATAGATTGGGCACCAGCGAAGGCTAAGGGCAAAAGACCAGATGAAGAAAACAACAATCCATTGCAAAGACAGGAAGAAAAGGAAAGACTAAAATGGATGTCAGGAGTCCCTGGAACTTGCTCCTGAACACAAGGTACTGAAAACAAATGGAAGACATGAGGTAAAAGAACTGAACAGAAGACTTCAGAGGGAAACTCAAGAAGACAAAGTAAAGTATTATAATGAGATCTGCAAAGACCTGGGGTTAAAAAACAAAAGCGACAAATACAATTGGCATTTCTCAATCACTGCGTATCCTTGCAAAAAAAAATACTGGGCAAGCAGAAGGAAGACCAAGGAATAACTGATGCCTTTGAATTATGATGTTGGCGGGGGTTATTGCCTGTCCCCTGGACAGTCAGAAGAGCAAACACTCCTATCTTGGAAGAAGTGAAGCCAGAATACCCCTTAGAAGAGAAGGTCTTGAGACTTCGCATCACATAAGTCAGACGTGTTAGGAGAAGAGCCCAGTCTCTGGAAAAAGACCTCATGAGTGGGTAAAGGAGTGGACAGTGAAAAAGGGGAAGAGCCCCAATGAGACGGAGGGACACAGTGGCTGCCACACTGGGCTCACCTGTAACAATGGTGAGGCTGTGCAGGACCGGGGAGTGTTTCATCTTGCCGTGCACAGGGCCCCTATGAGTTGGGACTGACCCAAGGACACGGAGTCACAGCCACCTGTGTCAGCATCAACAATCAGCAGCAGTAACAATCCATATCCCTAAATCTTTCCCACGCACCCCAACAGGGCCTCCTGGTCAGTGTTGTTACTTTACCCTAGTCTCTTCTTTCCAAGGAATCAAAGACACCTCTGCCAGGTGGAATCTCTTCATTCCACTCAAAAGGAAACAACCCTGGAGTGTTTAAAATGTAAAGTTCGAAGTTAGCTAGCTGATCTCTGAGCTGGTATGTGACTTAATTAGCCTGAACCATAAGAATTGTGCCTAGGAAATAGATGGCTCTTTTTCTATCTGAAGACATGAGAAAAGCTATTTCAAGATCATTTCAACTGGCATTTCTTTTTTGTTATGATTGGGTAGGAGTGCTTTGTCATATTTTAAGTGTTATGTACATCTATCTATTTTAATTATGTTTATGTCATTTCCCAGTATCTCCACTAGACAATTAATCTCATTCATTTATGGAAGTTCTTTGCATAATAGGAAAGAGGATCTTTCTTTGTATATATAAGTTGTCAGTTTTTTGTTTCTTTTGTTGTTGTTGTTGTTGTTTTTCATTTCTTGAAGCATGTTTTTTGGTCCTGTTCATTTTCCCATTTTCTAGAAATGATTCATTTATTATACTAGTTAACAACACACACACACACACTCACACAAGATTTGTGGCTAGAAATGTCAGTTCTATTCTTCTCCTATGAGGCCAATTCACACTAATATCAATGTTCATATCAGTGCCCATAACTAGCTATCACATTTAAAAAATACTTCTTTTTCTGTTTATGTATGTAACACATGCCCAAAGCAGACAGAAAAATTAAATTATGAAAAAGGAAATTGAAATAACCCATAAGCCCTCCCTCCAGATGCAATTGTACTTAACATTCTGATGGGCATTGCCCGGTTTTTCTACTGTGAATATGAACATACAGCTACTTGATTTTTAAACAAAATGGTCACAATACCACATGCTTTCCTAACTTTCTTTTCACTTCACATGATGTTGTCCGTGTCTGGATACTCATGCTCTGTTGTATGGTGCTATCAGCACAGGTTTGGTGAATGTTCATTTTGTAAAGGGATAACATTGCTGGCTCAGGTACACGGTAATAAAAAGATGGTTCCAGCACAGGGCCTCTCTGAAAGGCATCCCTGAGTGCCCTGGCTGAGGGTACAAACTAAAAATAGAAAAGGAGGTTCTTTAGGAAAACTGGGGCTTAGCGAGCAAGGTTTGGCCTAGCCTGGAAATTTGACTCTGGAATACAGCACACAAGCAAAGTGAGGCCAAACCAGGAGAGAAGACTGGGCTGTTTGCCTAGAAGAGGAGAAAAACTAATTTGTGATCATTTTCACAAGAAGGAGGCCAGAAAGCTTTACTAACTAAGATATCAGAAGGCTCCTGGGAATGCAGTCTGATATAAAATCAAGTGAAAACAACCTGAGAAGTCAGGCAGAAAGAACTTTCTTTTCATGTCTGGGTCAACCCATGGAAGAGATTACCACTTAGGCAAAAAAGAAGAAGAAGAAGAAAGAAGGAATATAGAAACTGAAGAGGAAACCAAAAAAATCTTGCCACTAGGTAAGAATTATGAACTCTATGAATAATGAGAACTTACATGTGCTTAGCCCAAAATATCCTCATGTTGCAGAAAAGCATCCTTGAACACCAGAAGGCTACTCAAGTGCAGAAGGTATAGCTGAGAGAAAGGAAAAGACCTACATTTTCCCTGGTGGGTGACCCTCACCTGTTCTTTTACAATATAAAGTCACTCAACTTGGCTTCATTAGAAGCAGAGATTATAGTACTATAAGAACAGCCTGTGTTAGTAACATAGCTAAGAGTGTAATTACTGGTGCACCACTGTTTTTGGTGTGGGACAAGCACATTTAGTTCTTTTTTATATTTTCTGTATTGCACTTTACCCTTTCAACTTAGTTTCTTTAAAATGATGGTATTCCTTTTTCTATGACTTGGTGACCTCAACAGTATGCTTACTTACCTATAGAATATACAATCAATCTATAGAATAAGAAAGACAACAATCCCATGAGTATTTGTGATGTAATAATGTCTTAATCTGAAGATGTACCCCATCTTCAGAATATAAAAATTATTCCTTGCAAATCCAAATGACTCAATCCACACAGACACCATGAATATTCAATACACATATTTAGGGTTAGAACAGAATCAGTACAAGCAGGAGAATGAGACTGTCAGGGCACCTAATTCTGCTGCCAGGTGTGACATAAACTGGCTGTATCACTTTAGGAGAGGGACTAGCCCACTTATGGCTGTGGTTTCCTTACCTCTAAATTGCCTTACCTCTACTGCCACTTTGTTTGCTATCCATACACTTCTCAATCCTTTCAGCTACACTGTAGCTATGAACTGACACTTAATCACTTTTTTACTTATGTCCTTTAACTTTTGAATTCTCACAGACACACAACAGCGTTGCTGCTAAAGTTAGTCCCCAACTCATGGAGGCCTGGTGCACAGCAAAATCTAACCCCTGTGATCTTTGTGATTTTCATTGGCTAACCTATCAAAGTACATCAGCAGCAACAGGTCTTTCTTCCAAGTCCATGCCTGAAAATTTAGCGGAAACCCACTTATCATCACGACAACACATGTCTCCAATGACAGACAAGCATTTGACCAGGAACTGACACCTCATCTGCCACAATGAAGGTGAGACTAGTACCACTAAATGGCCAAAGACCTTGGTCACACCTCGGGTAGTCCTGCTTTATGGCAAAGGGGCTCTGACAGGGCAGTGGCTGAGGGGCTCAGCTGTTAACGGAGAGTTTGGCAATTCCGCGCCATGTTCCTCGGAAAACCTATGCGGTAGTTTTCCTGTGTCCTACAGAGCCACTGTGTGTTGGAACTGACTCCACGGCAGCACATTTGTGAACTATGTAGCTCACACATGAAGCCAGGAGGGAAAGTCCATTGAGTTTATTAGCTCAGAAAGAAATCTGTTAAGAGTTATCTAAGTATTTGACCAGGGTTATCTGGATCATTCGATTGGTGTTGCACCTCACTTGCTATAAACTCACAGCCCCAAACTTTCAGGAGCCATTATTTATGGCTCTGGCTTGATCAAATCTGACAGGGCACAATCAGATGGAACGCAAAGGTTTTTGAGATTGTTACAGAGCACATGTGCAATACCACCTACTCCATTTCATATAACAATTGACTCCTGATGATTTAACCATCGAGAGTACAATGTGACACCAAGTCTAATACTGCAGTACCTTCACCGCTGGTTTATTAATTGCATTGTGGCATTCGATGTGCTGGCAGTGGATGGGATTCCAAGCTGTAAAGAAAGCAGAGATGATAAATACATCTTTTAAAATTATCCATGCCATACTAAAAAACATAGGAGATTTTTTACTCACCACTCCCCTCCCCGACCTCCTGGCACATGACAAGATTTTTTAAAATCTATACACAATTCAAAAGGGGAATGAAGATATCACAACACCACCTGCGTCTCTTGAGAAGAGACAAGCTGAAATAAGGTATGATACAGAGTATCATAATACAACATCACAATGGCGTAGCATTTATAAATTCCTAACGGTTCTCATATCTCTGTTTTCACATGGTTCTTCCAACCACTCAGTTGAGTGGGTTCATCTCAAAGAAGAGTACATTAACATTTAAGAAAGTTAAGTACCTCGATATGGTCAGAGAGTTAGTGAATGGCAAGCTGGGGAACTAGAACCTACACTTCTTGGTTCTCAATACCCTGTTCTTCTCATAGCATCATACTATGCCATGCAATCTAGATCTTGGCACTAGGAAAAGTTGCAAAGTTATAATAACGAAAATGAATGGTAGAGCATTCTCCACCGCTCCACTTTCCCACTCCATCCTTTTAAATAGGGAGACTGGAAAGTTGAGCTACCTGCCAATTGAAATGCTGCTCTCTCATTTCTAACCCATACACTCAGCTTCTGCCAGTGTGCATACTCCTGAGTTCAGAATACATACAAAATGGCAAGAAGCAAATGAGATCAATGAGAATCACAACCAGCAATCATCATCAACCAAATAATTAGGGAGCCTAAAGCGAAATCCTAACAACATTCCATCCTAAATGCTTGAAAGTGGAGGCTTTCTAAATTTTTATAAACTAATCTTATAGTTTATAAGAGCACTAGTGATGTAGTGGATAATAGGTTCGGCTGCTCACCAAAAACCCAGCAGTTAGAAACCAAGAGCAGTTCTTCCAGAGAAAGATGAGGCTTTCTTTGTGAAGAGTTTTATTAGCACTTCATCCACATGTCAGTCAATCCAATAATCTCATCAAACCAAGAAAAACTGTATAGTGATCACCGCATTCAATTCCAGAACATTTTCTTCTTCCTTGTACTCTGTGCTATTTGTGTAATTATTTTAATTTTTCATTGGGAGTTGATACACATAGCATTCCATAGCTCAAGCACATCAAGCAGTAGTGTACCGTTGCTACCACAATCAGTTTCCACACATTCTTTTGCTTCCTGGATTCCTTGACATCGTCTCCCTTTTATCTACAACCCCCCCCCCAACTATCACTGTACTCCCCACCCCATCCCCCTACTTGCTGTCCCTGTAAGTTCATCAATCCTGGGTTCCAAATACTGGAAAACTTATAACACAAATGCAAGAGGGTGACCCCCCACAATGACATAACACATCTGAGATAAACCCTAAAATGAACACAAATATATACATAGAAACATAATAACAATATAGAAGTATATAGATATATATGTGTTACATATATTGAAAACCAGATCAGGTCCAGGTGCATTGGAGTGGGGAACAACTGACAAGATTTTGACAGTTCAAGTCAGATTTCTCCCTTTGATCTTCTATATTCGTCTTGCCAGGCCACTCTGTTTAGTAGCCACTTTCTGCCCATCGCTCTATTATGGCTAAAGGAAGATCACCTGAGGGTTACTTCCTATGTAGCTCCTACAAACATATCTTGGGCTCCCACTGTCACCCATAGCCTTCTGCAAACCGGAGTGTCGCAAGTTAGACTCTGACACTCTTCCCTCCGTGGTGTGCTTTTGCCCTGTGGACTCAGTTGACATCGCACTTAGATGGCTACTTGTTTGGAAACAAGCCTTTAAGACCCCAGAAGCAATTTTATCTGATGGCTGCCATTCCATAAAGATTCAGAGTTTCAGAAACCACGAGGACAGATCATTTTGGTTTTTGGAAGCCCTTTGGTACTTCCAGTATTCTCCTCCAGCACCATAATTCAAATGCATCAATTCTTCTTGGTTCTTCTTTAGTCAATGTCCAACTTTCACATACTTTTGCTACAATGGAGAATATCATGACTTGGATAGGGCACATCTTAGTGCTCAAAGGAACATCCTGGCTTTTCAGTGCTCTACAGTGCAGCAGATTTACCCCATGCAATGCTTCCTTTGATGTCTTGACTGCTACCTCCAGGAGCATGGATTGTGGAGCCAAGCAATACAAAATCCTTCACAAGTTCAACCTTTTCTCCAATTGTCTTCATGTTACCTGTGGATTGTAAGATGATTCTGGCCTTCCTTACCTCGAGTTGTAATCAACACTGAAGGCTCCCATCCTTGATCTTCATCAGCGAGCACTTCAATTCCTTCTCACTTTCAGCAAGCAAGGTTGTGTCACCTGTGTACCCAAGGTTGTTCATAAGCCCTTCTCCGATCCTGATACCATGGTTTTCTTCATATAATCCAGCTTCCCTGATGATGCGCTCAGCATATAGACTGAACAATCATGGTGAGAGCATACGATGCTGACAAGCAACTTCTCTGATTTTAAACCATACAATAGTCCCTTGTTCCATTTTCACAACAGCCTTGTGATCCATGTACGAGTTCCACATGAGCACAATGACGTGTTCTGGAATTTCCACTCTTCTGAAGGTTATCCTTAATTCGTTATGATCCACACAAGTTAATAACTTGGCATAGTCAAAAACCACAAGCAAGCATTTTCCTGGCATCCTCTGCCCTCAGTCAAGGATTCATCTGATATCAGCAATGAGGGTCGTTGCTCCATGTTCTCTTCTGAATCCAGGATGAACGCCTGGCAACCCCCTGTCAATGTACTGCTCCAGCTGGTATTGGATGATCTTCAGCAAAAATGTACTTGCATATGATATTTCTCTGTAGTTTGAGCATTCTGGTGGGTCACCTTTCTTTATTTATTTACTTATTTTTATTTATTTATTTGGCCACCTTTCTTTGGAATGGGTACAAATGTGGATCTCTTCCAGTCTGCAGGCCAAGTAAGGTTTGCAAATTTCCTGGTATAAAAGAATGAGTGGCAAACAAAAAGAAAAGAAAGGATGCTTTGAGTGCTTCACCAGCTTGTTGAAATATTTTATTTGGTATTCCGTCAACTCCTGGAGTCTTGTTTTTGCCTAATACTTTCAGTGCAGCTTGAATTTCTACCTTCAACACCATTAGTTCTTGTTCATATGCTACCTCCTGAAATAGTGGAATAGCAACCAGCTCTTCTGGGGTCAGTGACTGTGTGTTCTTTCCATCTTCTTTGAATACGTCCTGCGTCATTCAATATTTTGCCCATAGAGTCTTCCCATATTTAAACTTGGGGCTTGAATTCGTTCTTGAGTTCTCTCAGTTTGAGATCTGCTGAGTGTGTTCTTACCTTTTAGTTTTCTAATTCTAGGCCTTTGAGTATTTCATCATGCTACGTGAACTTGTCTTCTTGAGTTGCACTTTGAAGTTTTCTTTTTATCATTTTATGGGGAGCTCTTACAGATATTATAGCAATCCATAATTCAGTTAGATCAAGCATAATTATAAAGTTGCTGTTCCCATCAGTTGCAACACATTTTCTTTCTTCTTGAGCCCTTGATGTCAGCTCCTCTTTATCCCCTCCTTCTCGCACCCTACCCCAGGACCCCTGCTACTACTATTATATTTGGCCAAATCTTACACCAATTAGTGGATCACTTCACATATGGTTCTGTTGTTCATTCCCCTTAAATGGGATTGTACTGACATCACAGCTCTTAGTTCTTCCTTCTCCCACTACACCCTCAGGGAATCATTACTCCCATTACTGTTTTGGAAAGGTTTTCTATCTTGGCCTTGATACAATGAGGATTCCTTCCTCTGTGTTTCCAACTTTTTCATTCCAATTGACAATAGTTATCAATGCATCTTGATTACATGTATCACCAATTTCAGACTGAAGACATTAGTTGAATTCTTCGATGTCTTCATCACTAACTTTTGTGGTTGGTGCATAAATTTAAATTTGTGTTGATTGAATTTCCTTGAAGGCAGAGAGATATTATCTGATCAAAGGATTTGAAGATTGATTATAGAGTGCTCTTTTTAACAATGAATGCAATAACATTCTTGGTTGTGTTATTCCCAGCAGAGTCAATCATATGCCTTTCTGATTCAATACTAGTCCATTTCAGCTCTCTGATATCTAGGATATCAATCGTTGTGTATTCCGTTTCATTTTTGAACACATACATTCATACTTTGAACACTTCAAATCCAACCACTAGCAGATGTTTCTCCTTACCTTATTGTCATGGCCCATGAGTAAATGAAGATCCTGAAGGTTCCATTTCCATAGGCTTCATCTGATTCACGTCACCATGGTCAACTCCACTCCAAGAAAGTCGCTCCAGTCACATTTCAAGTGTCCTCTGACCTGAGGGCACAACCTCTGGCTTCCGTTCATTAGGTCTTCCGTATCTGATAATGTTTGGAGCTATGCATAAGGTTTTCAGCACTCCTTCCTCCAAAGTGGAGAACAGAGTCCTTCGTTGTCTGTTCTCAGTCTGGAACTCGACTGAAACCTGTTTCCTTTGGGTCACCCTTCTGGCATTTGAAATACCAGTGACAGAGCTTCCAGCATCCCAGCATCATACAAGCCACCACAGTATGACAAACTGACTAACAAGGAGTGGTCCAAGTCATAGAAAACCAATTAAAGTTGGCACAAAGGGTCATATCTGTCCATTGATTAACCCTAAGTTAGTATATTATGAGAATGTTTGCAGACTGCTTTATAAATATTAAGGAGATGATACTGATATTTGTTATTAGGAATAAAATCCACATATACGCATGAGGCCAAGTAAAAAAAGTATTGATGCAAAATCATGTCAACTTTTATTAAACAAAAATATCAAGCTATTATTTCTTGACATAATCTCCATTTAGTGCTATATACTTCTGTAAGAGATACTGCGATCTATAAACTTCTTCCCTAAAGAATTCCATGCTCTTTGATTTACACCATGTCAAAATGGCAGTTTGAGCATGCTCGAGGGGCCCAAAGTGCGTTTCTTTAAATGTTCTTTGAGTTTGAACATTGTCTGAATGAGACAGAATCAGGGCTGAAGGGTGGAGAGGGTAAGGTTTGCCAATGAACTTCTTACAGGATAGCTCTTGCTACGCTCAAAGAAAAAGTCAGTTGCCTTTTCATGATGAAAAAAGATTTCCTGGTCCTTGTAAAAAACCCCAAATCCAGTCATTATACATTTCTGAGCTGATCTCTCTGTCTTGAGCTTCACTGACCCAGAAAACTCTTCTCTACACCATGGTTCCAACTGGATCTTTATTTTGAGATGTCCTAATGAGACCAGGACTGGAAAAACTTGTCCACAGCCTTCTGTTGACACAGACACATGCATAAAAGCACCTTGTTTGGAATAAGCTCATATTGTATGAATAATCAAGTTAATCCAGTTAATCAAGTTAAGCCAGTTAGCATGGAGGGAATTTGTCAAATGCAAGGAGCATTCACAAGACACTCCAGGTGAGTTGAATGTTAGTAATAGGCCTAGTCTAGGCTAAGAGAAAAGAAAACTCTTCAATCACCCTATCAAAACTCAAGAGCTTTGCAAAGATCAATTTGATTCACAAGTCACCTAACTGATTGTCAAAACAAGCTCCAACACACTTTAAAGAAAAATGGGGCTGAGCCCCAGGGGCATAGTGGTTGTGCACAGGACTGCGGCCCACTGGGATGGAGGTTCAATTCCAGCAGTGGCTCCACAGGAGCAAAGGCTGGGCCTCCTACTCCCACCACCAGTGGGCAGTGATGCCCAAAAAACAAAAACAAAAAAAGAAAAGAAAATAATCAGACATTCAATATTGAAATATGCACACAGTCTATCATCTAGTCAAAACTTCCATGATGTTTAAAAAGTGGGGAGGGGCGGAAATGTTAGCTACAACCAGGGGTGGAGGGAGTAAATTGAAATAAACTTGAAAATTGAAGTCCTTAGCAGACAACAAAGCTGAAATATCTTCAAAGGGAAGATATGAATATAAATGCAGTAATTAGCAAAGAATTTGAAATGCCTTCAAAGATATTTCATTGAAGGTATTCAATTATCAATGAACATAATGAAGAGATAGACGGGAGAAATAATAAAAGAAACACATAAAATGTCTTGAAATAAAATCCAAAACACATAATCAAAAACTTACTCAATAAGCCTAATAGCAAATTAGACATTGCATAAAAAATTCAGTAATCTGCACATGGAGGGCTTAACAACAGAAACTATTCACACTAGAGTACTGAGAGAAAAATAAATAGAATTTTAATGAACTAAAGGGCAATGTCAGGTCATATAAAAAATACGTGATTCAAGCCCAAAAGGAGCAGAAAGGAGAAAACATTTGAAGAAACATGGCCAGAAATTTTCAAATGTGATGAAAACTGTAAACTCACAGATTAAAGCTCAATGGCTCAAAGGAAAGATAAAAGAAAACAACATCAAAACTAATCATAATTTTTGAGAACCCAGGATAAACAGAAAATTTTAAAAGCAATCAGGAAAAGGGAGACATATTACTTAACATGAAAAAAAAATAAGAATGATTGCTAATTGTAGGAAATTAGTGAATACCATTTGTAAACCCCTGAATCATTTCACATGTATTTTATGATAGTGACTGAGGAAGGGTCAGGTATTTGAAGAAAGTCAAAGCTAAACTACTTGTGACCTTAAAGTGGTCATGTGCCTTTTCAACACAAGACTATCAATTAATTGCCAAAGTTACTGTTATGTCATTGTTTTTGTATTATTCATTTTAAGGGAGAATGAGTTTTGACTATATTTCAAGTGTTTTACTATTAAGGATGCAAAAAGTAATCTTAATATTTCATATGGTGATGGCACATGGCTGAATGAACACTTTGTGAACAGGACTATAACTATTTGGGGCTTTTCCATAAAATACCAATGAACTAGGGGGAAAAAACACAAAGAATGCAAGTCAGGCTGAAGGAAAAGGATAGCAAGATAGAAACTTAAATGTGTACAAAGAGTAAATAGTCAAATATGGTTGATGTTGCCCAAAAAAACACTTTTACTTGTTTTAAATTTTTGTTAAAATATTATCTAACTTTAAAGCAAAAATAAAAGCACTATATTGTAAGGTTAATAGAAGTAAAATATTTGTTAAGAATAGAAATTATGGAAAAGCAAAGTACACAGGCTTCTTGTAAAGCAATAAAATATTACTATATTTTGGGCTGAGCCCTGGTGGCGTAGTGGTGGCGTAGTGCAGGGCTGCGACCCAGGGGCTTGGCGGTTCAAATCCAGTGGCGGCTCTCCAAGAGCAAGGCTGGGTAGCTCCCACCACCACCAGAGGGCAGTGATGCCCCCCCCCAAAAAATATTACTATATTTTAGGATGGAAAGATGCTTACTTGTGTTTCATTGACGATGAAAGGCATTTGACTGTGTGGACCATAATAAAGGTTGGATGACATTGAGAAGAATGGCAATTCCAGAACACTTCGGTGTGGAAGCGTAACTTGTGCATGAATCACAAGGCAGTTGTGCAAGCAGAACAAAGGAATAGAGGATGGCTTAAACTCAGGCCAGGCGTGCATCCAGGCTGTACTCCCTGACCACATTTGTTCAATCTATACGCTGAGCAAATCCTTAGGGAAGCTGGATTATATGTAGAAGACTGTGGTATCAGGATCAGAGAAGGGCTTATGAACAACCTTTGATGCACAGGTGCCACAACCTTGCTTGTTGCAAGTGAGAAGGAATTGGAGCACTGGCTGATGAAGATCAAGGATGGGAGCCTTCGGTGTTGATTACAACTCCAGGTAAGGAAGACCAAAATCATCTCACAACTAGACCAACAGGTAACATGAAGACAACTGGAGAAAAAGATTGAAGTTGTGAAGGATTTTCTATCACCTGGCTCCACAATCCATGCTCCTGGAAGTAGCAGTCAAGAAATCGAAGGAAGCATTGCATGGGGCAAATCTGCTGCACTGTAGAGCACTGAAAAGCCAGGATGGTCCTTTGAGGACTAAGGTGTGCCTGATCCAAGTCCGGTATTCTTCCTTGTATCATACCTATGTGAAAGTTGGACATTGACCAAAGAAGAACCAAGAAGAATCGATGCATTTGAATTATGGTGCTGGAGGAGAATACTGGAAGTGCCAAGGACTTCCAAAAGAACAAAAAGATCTGTCTTGGGAGAAGTAAGGCCGGCGTGCTCCTTAGAGGCAAGGATGACAAGACTTCGCTTTACGTACTTTGGAAATGTTGAGAGAGACCAGCCCCTGGAGAAGGACATCAAGTTTGGTCCATTCGAGGGGCAGTGGAAAGGAGGAAGGCGTTGGAGGAGAGGGATGGACACAGCGGCTGCATCAATGGGCTCAAGTATGAGAACAATTGCGAGGATCACACAGCACAATGCAGTGTTTCATTTTGTTGTCGCACAGGGTCACTGTGGGTCCAGTCGACTCAAGGGCACCTAAGAAAAATGACAATAAAGTACTATATGCTTCCTCTGAGGAACACACTCACATATGACATAAATCGCTTTAAGTCGGCAGATAGAGGAACCGTGTGCTACTGAGCCAATTCTGACTCACTGAGACACTGTGAAGCGGAGGAGAATTAGCCCCTAGAGTTTCCATGTCTGTAATCTTTATAGAGCACACTCTCCCACAGCAGAGGGCAGGACCAAACTTGGGACAGCAACCAAATGCTTAAACACCACAACACCAGGACTCCTTATGTTAATCATAAGAAAGTTTAAATATCCATGTAAATATTTTAAAAATAGGCTCCAATAGAAAGAATGTTAACAGAAAAGAAAAGAAAAAGAATGTTAACAGGTCAGAGAAGGATATTTTATGATGACTAAAGAGTCAGTTTATCAAGGAATCATTACAATCATATCAATTTGTGCATTTAGCTATAAAGCTTCAAGTTACATGAAGCAAAAGCTGACAAGATTGATGAGAGAAATATAGAATTCCATAAGTGAAGTTAACAATTTCAACAGTTCTCTCTCAGTAATTGATAAAACAAGCAGACATGAAATCAATAAAAATAGATGACTGAATCAACTCTCTAAAATAACTAGACCTAATGGTTTGTGACAGATATTACTACTCAATCACTGTGGAAGAAACAACCTTTCAATGGCATGTGCAGCACTCAACAGACTAGACAATATTCTGGATGATGAAATGAATCTCAAACATTTTGATGGAGCTAAATCATAAAAACATGTTCTCTGACAACAATGCAATTAATCTAAGAATCTGGTAAAAATATATCTGAAATATATCACATATCTATTAATTTTAAAACCCACTTCAAAATCATTCACACACCAATGAAGAAGTGACAAGGATTATTTTGAAATTACTCTGAACTGAAACACAATAAAAACACAATTTATGAGATGCCTATAAAGTAATGTTTAAAGGGAAACTTACAGCTATAAATGCTTATGTTGGAAAATAGAAGTTCAAAATGAATGATCTGTGCTTCTACCTTAGATTTTTTTAAATGAGCAAATGAAGTGCAATATTAGTAGAAAGAAAAAAATATATAAAACATATAACAAAATAGAAAACAAATCTTAAAAATCCATAAAACCCAAAGCCAGCTTTTTCAGAAAGTTCAATAAAATTGAAAAGTGTCTAGTCCGCTAGGGTATTTTTTAAAAATTCACTGCCATTGAAGTGATTCAGACTCAAAGAACAGGATAGAACTGCCCCATTGAGTTTCCAAGACTGTAGCTCTTTCAAGGACTTCTGCAGAGTAGCTGGTGGCCTTGAACTGCTGACATTAAGCTCAGCAGTCCAACACACGCCCATCAGCCCACCGGAGCACCTAGGCTTGTCTAAGGAAGAAAGAAGTAGAGAAGATACAAATTGACCTATCAGGAATGAAAGGTAGGATATCGCTACAGATCCTGTATAACTGCCAATAGATTTGACAGCTATGATGAAATGCACACATTCAGTGAAAAGCAAAATTACAAAATCTGCCTCACTAAAAAATATAAAACTTAAATAACCCCACAACCATTAAAGAAAGTGAATTCATAATTCAAAGATTTTAAAAAGAAAACTCCAAGCCCAGATGAAACTATTGGTGAATTCTCCTAACCATTTGAAAAAGAAAAAGAGAAAAATACAAAGTCTACATAAACTCTTTCAGAAAATAGATGACAAGAAATCTCATCTTATGAAGCCAGAATGACTCTATAAACAAAACCACGTGATAACATTACAACAAGAGAAAATTAGACCAATATCCTTTATAAATATAGAAGCATAAATGCTTAACAAAAATTTAGCAAATTGAATCTAGCACAATAACACAGCATAATGATGTGGGTTTTGTTAATCCCTGGAGTGTGAGATTGCTTTAATATTGCAAATCAAATCAATGCAATTTATCATATTACAGAAAAATTGGGTGATCACATGACCACTTTAGTAGAGGATAAAATGCATTTCATGGAAATTGATACCCATTCATGATAAAAATTCATAGAAAATTAAAAATAACAACTTCCTCAATTTGATGAACGGCATCTAGAAAAAACTTACAGCTACCATTACATTTAATGGTGAACGACTATACACTTCCCCTACTGATCAAAAATAAATAAATCAACAAGGCTTTCTGCTCTCAGAACTTTTATTTAATCCAGAATGAGCTACTGCATTGGGAGAGAAAAAATAAAGTGAGATAAGCAGCTGAGAAGGACAGGAAACAGAACAGAAGAAAAGGAAACAAATTAGAGAGGAAAAGAAAAAGTATCTTTATTTGGAGTGGGCATAACTATATTTACTGGTAATCTTAAGAAATCTACTCGGGCTGAGCCCCGGTGGCGTAGTGGTTGTGCGGGACTGCGGCCCACTGGGACGGAGGTTCAATTCCAGCAGTGGGGCTGGGCCTCCTACTCCCACCACCAGACAGCAGTAATGTCCCAAAAAAAAAAAAAAAAGAAATCTACTCAAAACTCGTGTTAATTAAACAAGGTAGCAGGATAAAAAGCCATTGTACAAAAAGTAATCGTATGTCTGCGTAGTAGTAATAAACAATTACAATGTTAAATTATTAAATATTATTTAAAATAGCATCCCAAAATATATAATCCTAGGAATAACTAGCAAAAGATCTAAAATGTGTGCACTGAAAACCAACAAGATTACTGAGAAAATTGAAGACTTTTAAAATATGGATAAGCACGGTGATCAGAATTTAATAGTGAGAAAAGATCGATTCTCCCTTATTGCACTAACTCAGTGCAATCCCAGTAAAACATTAAGCAGATTGTTCCATAGAAATAGACAAGCTGGTGCTAGAATTCATTTTAAAATACAAAACTCCTAAAACAGCCAAGACAATTTTGAAAAAAAAATAAATTTGGAGGGCTTACACCCCATGATTTCAAGATTTACTAAAAAGTTAGAATAATCAAGATAAGATAGTATCAGTGTAGGGAGTTTAGAAATACACAAGCATAGTCAACTGGTCTTCCACAAAGGGGCCAAGGCAATTGAATGCCAAAGGAAAACATTTCATTATATTGCAGTAAAATAACTAGAGATTATATGGGGGGATATGTTCTGATCAACATGGATCAGACTTACATTTAAAAGCTTAAAGTAGAAAACTGAAAAAAAAAATACAGGAGAATTTCTTTACGACCGTAAGAGAAAAGGCAGAACCCTAAAATAAAATGAAAGACTGATCAAACAAAATTTATCCAATTTCCTGAGAAAACATATTCCTAATACATGAATCTGGTAAAAAGGCTTATATCCTGAACATAATAAAATAAGACAAGCAACCCAATTAAAAAATGAACAGAAGATTTCTTTGGACATTTCACATAAAAAAAGATATAAAAATTACCAATAAACACCTAAAAAGATGCTCACTACCGCTAGTCATCAGAGAAATGCAAATGAAACAAGAGTGTGACATTACTAGCTGGGGCAGGTTACCCGATACGAAGGTAAGCACTGGTTTATTTTTGCTTACTTGCTAACCTATAGGGAACAATTGCACAACTAAGGTGAAAAACATGTGAAACTGTTCCGTACAATTGTGAAACCCATGTAAATTGCCCACATGTAAGCACGAAGCAAGGTAAGCATAGGTTTACTTGCACTTACTTAGTAATCAAGAGTGAACAGTTTCACATTTTCCCCACATTGAAAATTCTACTTCAAGATGTGGCTGTTACATTAGTCCCTTTCCCAACCCCACAGCGCAAGTAAGCACCTGCATACTTTGCTTACTGGTGACTAAGTCCCTATCAGGGATTGTAAATTTGGAAAGAGGTTTTGATTCTGTAGTCAAATGTTGTGGGGATGAATGAGAGCCGATGACAATCGTGGAGGAAGTGTACAATTGTTCAATACAGAATACTAAATAAGCACAAGGAAGCCTGGGCTTACCTTGCTTATTGGGTATTTCCACAATGTCTACTAAAGAATTCTCTGATAGCCTAAAATTATAAAATCGAACAGTCCCAAATGTTGACAATACCAAAAACCATATTCACTGCCTTCGAATTGATTCGGAATCATAGCCACCGTTTAAGACAAAGTAACCATTGTTGGCCAGAATAAAAAACAATTCGAACTCTAATCCATTGCTGGATTGAATGCTACAATCACTTTTGAAAAACTACCTGGACAGTTCTTGTAAAAATTAAATATGCACAACCAGATAACCAAGGTTCCCTGGTGGCACTGCTGTTAAGCTCCAAAAGAGAAAGATGAAGCTCTCTGCTCTTGTAAATGTGTGCAGGTTTGGAAATACTACACAGGATCGTTATGCGTCAGAATTGACTCAAGGGGGATGGGCTTTTGATCTGTAAGATCCATCATTTTCACTCCTTAAGGATTTATCAAGAAATAGAAATGTATATTTCCACCACAACAGATGTATAATAAATGAATTATACTATATCCACAATGCAACAATAAAAAAAGGAGCAATCTCTACAGCAATTTGGATAAATCTTTAAGACGATATACTGAGTGAATGATGCAGAAACAAAGAGGATGCATACTCTCTGAACCAGTTCAGATGGAATTCTAGAAAGCACAAAACTAATCCAGAATCATCAAAAGCAAATCAGTGGTCGTCGGGGTGGGGGTGGGTTGTTTGCAAAGAGACGAAAGGGGATGAAAATGCTATAAATCTTGAACATGGTGTTGCTGCCAGTGGCATATATGTTTGCCTAAAGCTGTCAAGCTGCACATGTAAGTTGAGTGCATTTTATTAGGTGAAAATGACACTTAAATAACATTGCTTTTTGTTTTTAAGGAAAATGGCATACCAATCAAAACTGTATTTTAGCAAATGAAATGAAAACAATATAGTGAAGATACATGTATCTGGAAATGGTCTGCAAAAGATTTTAGAAAATGTGTCACATCTACAATACATGAAATAGAAACAGTGGTAGAAAGCCAGACATTCAGAGTGAGGTTGAAGTTAGCAGAATTGGGAGCAAAGGAATTTGGGAAATAATAATAATAAATGTAACCAGATAAAAAATTAAAGGATAAAGCCTCCCTTAAAGTAATAAATAGCAGAGCTAATTTTCAGGAGTTTGGTAAGGAGATATCATGTAAGATAGAGGGAAAACAATCCAAAAGGCTAAGAAGATGAAGACAGAGAACATATATATATAATAATGCTTATAACAGCTACATAAAACAGAAATATTACCTAAGCATCACAAGTATTTCAGTGTGAATCAAAATAATTATAAGAAAAGTAAAAAGTTAAAACATGATTTATGAGAAAGTTCCTGAAAAAACGGAAAGGGACCTAATTTAAAAATTGAAATGGTACTTCACATTACAGGCAAGATTAATGAGGAGGTGCTTATATCCAGAATATTTAAGAAACTCTTTTTAATAAATGAATAAAGTCTCCAAGCATTAAGAAGAGAAAGAAAAAAAGTTTTTAACAAAAGACAAAAACATGTTTCTCTAAGATTCCTCTTCTGTAGCTCTGAATGTCAGAAAACCATGAAGCACCATTTACATATTTTTTACAGTGAATCAGAGGTGGGTTCTTTTTTCATGTATGAAGCAATAGAAATATCTTCCTTTTTTTAAGGCTTTTTCATTGTGCCAAAGCTTAAAAAAATATATGACCTACATTCCATGGTCAAAAATATTACACACAAAAAACCTGGTTCCATTTCCAGAAATGACAGACAAAGTAATTCAAGCTAATATTCCTGCTGAGAAAAACACCCAAAACTGGACAGGATTAGGAAAAAAACAACCACAAAGTGTGATGGGAAAATTATGAGTCTGTGATCCAAAAAAAGGAGTGAAAACATCAAGAAGTGAGCCTGGGAATTGGAAGCTCTCCTCCATCTTACCAATTTATTTAACCACTTCTAAAAGATGAGCAGAGATTTCTGTAGTCATAATTTAATGAGAACAAAATTCAATTTTAAAAAAGGAATAGACTTACCAGTCTGAGAAAGACTGGGGAAATCTGTTAGAGTATTACCCTAAAACAGCCTTCTAACGTGGAACATTCCAGGAGGTCACATTTCAGACAAACAATAAGCCCTAAAACAAACCAATCGAACTCACTCCCATTGAACCGATGGGACTCAAAGTGGCCCTATAGGTCAAGATAGAAATGACCCTTTGGGTTCTGAGACTATAACACTTTACAGAAGCAGAAAGGCCTGGAGCGGCTGGTGTTTTCCCCCTGTTGACCTCACAGTTAGCAGCCAAACACGCAACCACTACACCACCAAGGCTCATCAAGCAATGGACAGACCCATAAAATAAACAATAGCACCTCTGGGGAATGTGCTTCTGAAAACAATCAGTTCTGAGACCAAAAGGGCACCATTTGCCCAAAACCAAAGATGAGAAGGCAGGGACACACAGGGAAACTCGAAAGATGGAAACAAGCCAGGGAAACTGGGAAGAATGCTGACACTTTGCAGGATGGCAACCAATGTCACCGAACCGTTTATGTATGTGACAATGATTGGAACACTAGTGAATAGGCCAACTTTCATCTAAAGCACAATGAAATGTTCCAAAATTCGATAACCACGATGATCAAAGAAGACTTGTGCTAAATATCAAGTCTTACTACTAAGCTAAAGTACTTAAGACAGCCCCCAACCCCCTTCTCCCCCCTCCTCCCACAAAAAAAAAAAGCTCTACTGGGTGGAGCTTTTGAAGTATGCATTCTTCCCACTAGGCCACTCAGTGACCATGGAGCAACTAACCGAGTTAGTGCACCCAGTGGCACCACCTGGGAAGGTTCTCTTTGGTCACAGTGAATTTTTTCAGAAAAGTAGATTCACTTGAACCTTGCTTTTTGTGATGGCGGTTTTAAGAGAACAGCCAATTCCCTGCTCAGTAAAAATGCAGAAACTCTTGTGGTGTTGAACACAACTTACAAGTGCAGCACTATGGGAAAAATTCAAGCGTATGAGTGGTTTTCTCATTGGAAAAAAAAAAAGGTGAAATACGGATTGATGACATCTGACTTCCCAAATGGACGGAAATGTCAAAAAAAATTCGAGCTCACTTGTGCTACAACAGACCTACAACAGACCGTTGAAGAAATGGAGAAGTTATCTGGACTTTCTTGGAGCTCAGTTCTGCAAATTTTAATGGAAGATTTGGGAACGAGAAGGGTCTCTGTGAAACTTGTGCCTCAGTTCTGAGTGACCAGGAAAAGGAATGTGGCGTGGAAACATGCCATGCTTTAAAGGAATAGCTTCTAAGCGACCCAGACTTTTCACCAAGGTCATTACTAGTGATGAGACATGGTGCTATTCTTACAAACTCCAAAGCAAACATCAATCAAGCCATTGGAAGACGCCACGTCAAAGTTCAAGACAATGCTTGTTTGTTTGTTTGTTTGTTTGGTGTGTGTGAAGGAGAAGGTGCATTTGGAGTTCCTTCTCCCAGGTCAAACTGTTCATCAAATTTGTTATTAGAGATTCTGAAAAGATGGAGTAAGAGTGTGACCTAAAAGGCCTTCACGGTGGCGGGCAGGGTGCTGGTTTTGCCACCACGACGATGCACCTGCTCATTCAGCCATCTCAGAACACCAGTTTGGGGCAAAAAAAAAAAAAAAAGAAAAGCAGCATTGTTCTCTTGCCCCACACACCTTATTCACCGCCCCTTGCTCCGTGCAACTTCTTTTTGCTTCTGCGATTAAAGAGACGCGTGAAAGGACAAGGATTTGACAATGTGGGAGAGGTAAAGAAGAAAATGAGGGAGGAGCTGTCAGCCATCCAAACCCATGAGTCTGAAAACTGTCTCCAGGAACGGAATCGCAAATTTGACAAACGTATTCAGAATAATGGGGAGTACTTTGAAGGTGATAAGGTTGTTTTGTTTAAAAATTTAAATATACAGCTTTGAAAAAAAAAATCTGCTCTTTTGAGGGGTGCCCTCTTGTGTTGATTGAAGGATAGAGATGTAGATGAGAAAAACAGACTAGAGGTCCAGAAATATACTCACCCAGACATGACCAGACATGCGTGTAAGTCAACAGAAACAGGGTAATGTTTTCAATAAATTGGACTGGCATAATTCATAGGGAAGTAAGTTAACCATAACACACGCACACATATATTCACAAGAATAAACTCGCTCAATAGATCATAGACTTCAAGGGTGCAGCATGAACAATAAATCTCCTGAGAGAAAACACAGGAGAACATCTTCATAACCTTAACCCACTGACATCCAACAGCTCTGACTCCTAGGAACGCTCGCTCCTAATCTAAATTCAGACTCACTGCCGTGACGTCAATGTAGAACCTCAGCAGACCCAGAGGCCAAAGTCAGACTTCCTCTGTGAGGTTCAGAGCTTGAAATTGCTAACAGCTGTACAAAGGTTGGTTTTTCTCCCTCAGAGTGACTGGGGCTTTTGAAATGCTGCACTTTCAGACGACAGCCCAACACATAACCACACCACAGATTAGAGAGGCAAATATTCCTTAGGGCACGAAGTATAGAATCATAATAACAATAACAATAATACATTTTACTTTAGTAAAATGAAAAACAGAATCATCAAAAGACATCAAAACAGTTCAGTTTTACACTATAAAAACTGCAATACAGGCTGAGCCCCGGTGGTGTAGTGGTTGTGCGCAGGACTGCGGCCCCCTGGGATGGAGGTTCAATTCCAGCAGCGGCTCCACAGGAACAGAGGCTGGGCCTCCTACTCCCACCACCAGAGGGCAGTGATGTGAAAAAAAACTGCAATATATAAATCTGACAAGTGATTCAGATCAGATTGCAAAAATTAAAAAAACCTGCATATCAACTATGAGAAAACAACCTAATTAATGAATATACATCAGGTATATCATAGAACAAGATATATGACCAATATGAATACTCAAAGATGCTTATTAACATCAGTCATCTCAAGAGTGTCAATTAAAATTAAAAACACCCCACAAAAATGACTAAAATTAAAAGGCTGACAACAGTTAGTGTTAGCCAGGGTATGGGATAAATGAAAATCTCATATGTTGCTGGATAAAATATAAACTAGCATAATCAGTCTGCAAGGGAAAGGATATATTGGAATGAGTAAGTTATGTTAATAAAATAATATTCAATAACATAACATAATCACTTTAAAGGCCTTTTTACACATTTTAAAATATATATCACCTAAAATCTACTCTTAGATATATATTCAAAAAAAGCAATGCATATGCTCACAATATTTGTACACAATGTTCCTAAACCAAAACCTACCACCTTGGCATTCATTCCAACTTAAAGTGGTCCTAGCAGGGCAGATTAGAATGGCCTCACAAGTTTCCCAGGCTGTAATTCTTTACATGAACTGATTTCAACCTCTCTATCCCAAAGAGCACTTGCTGATTGGAACAGCCAAAGTTCTGGATAGCAGCGGGATGCTTTAACTGTAACAACACCATGGTTCCTACTTTATACAGCGTCCAGAACTTGGAAACAATCCAAGTATTCATCAAAAGGAAGATGGAACAAGTTGTGGCATACTCATTCAACAAAAAACGCACTCAAGAATAAAAAGACAAAAATAAATAAATAAATAGAATGACCTCGCATTCTTGACAACATGAATCGGTCTCATGACTATGAGGTTGAATCATTGAAGTAAGACTCAACAGCACATATATTTGATCCCATTTATATGAATGTAAAGACGAGGCAGCACGACTCTATCATGATGGCAAGGATTGGTACAGGGAAAAGTAGTGCTGACTGGAGAGGAATTGGAATGCCATTGCATTCTGGTTCTATGCAATGTCATTACAGAGTAACATCCTATTTATCAGGATGATGATTATGTGAAGGTTATATATGTGCTTAAATTTAGTCAAGTTTATATGCAATTTATTCAAATTTATATGCATCACATGTAAAATATCTTAATGAATTACTGATGTAGCACTAAACAAAGCAGAATTGCCTATTTTGCAAAACTGACAAAAGACATTAAACCACAGTATCAAAAAGTACTATGAACCTCCCAAAAAACAAACATAAATAGTACCATAATTAATTATTGCATGGGTAAAAGTTCTAGAAGAATAAAAATAAAGACAAAAATTTTAAATGAGATTAAAAAGTACCTTCAAAATGGCATCAATGACAGCAAACTTCTCAATAGAAACAATGAAATGAAAAGATAATGATACCTCTCCAGAATATGAAAAGATAATTATCACTAATTAAGAATTCTATACTCATAAAGATAAAGATGGAATAATATAATATTCAAACATACTCAATACTCAATTAGTACAAAAGAAGGCAAAGAAGAAGAGGGGACAGTAGATTAAATATCCCTTTAAAAATAAAGATGAAAAAAGACAAACACAAACTGAGAAAGTTTTTCCCCAGAAGAATGGTGCTGAATAATATATTGTAGTCATATTTAGGAGATAAAAAATTAAATTTTGAATGGAAGCTTACAGGTGCAAAAAAGACAGAAAAGAAAGATAATCAAATTAATACAGTAATAGTTATGTTTTGTGGATTCATAACACATATATGGCATGGAAACATGGCATAAAAGTCAGGAGCCTATAAAAGAAGTCAAAATTTTTAAGGGTCCTACCATTTTATAGAAACGGAAAGTTATTTTATAGAACACATCAATAAATCAAGAGCGCATGTTATAATCTCTGGGGTCACCATTAATAGTAGAAAACAGAACAATCTGCTAAGATAAATATGGAGTAATAAAATATCCAAGTATACTTCACCAGTACAAAAGAAAGCAAAGTTGGATGGAACACAGAAAATGCAGAAAAAAGAGAAACCACATAGAAAATGTGAACTTAATGATCACTGAAGACAAACGTGTGCATAAGCAAAAGTGGTGAAGAAAGTTGATGGTGCCCGGCTATCAAAAGAATCTGGGGTCTTAAAGACTGGAAAGTAAACAAGCGGCCATCTAGCTCAGAAGCCACAAAGCCCACATGGAAAAAGCACACCAGCCTGTGTGACCATGAGGTGTATAAAGGATCAGGTATCAGCCATCAAAGAACTAAAAATTGTATCATTATAAATGAGGGGGAGTACAGACTGGGGACCCAAAGCCCATCTGTAAGTGAAGCGACATCCCCTTACAGAGGGGTCACGGGAGAAGATGAGCCAGTCATGGTGCAGTACAGCAATGATGAAATATGCAACTTTTCTCTAGTTCTTAAATGCTTTCTTCCTCCACTATCCTGATCCAAATTCTACCTTACAAATCCAGCTAGACAAGAGGATGTACACTGGTACAGATAGAAACCGGAAACATGGGGAATACAGGATAGATGATCCATTCAGGACCAGTGGTGAGAGTGGCTATACTGGGAGGGTAGACGGACGGTGTTGTAGAAAGGGGGAACCAATCACAAGGATCTACATATGGCCTCCTCCCTGGGGCACAGATAATGGAGAAGTGGGTGAAGGGAGACATCAGACAGTGTAGGATATGACAAAAATAATAATTTATAAATTACCAAGGGTTCATGGGGGAGGGGGTAGTGGGGAAGAAGGAGAGATATGAACTGAAACCAGAGGTTTAAGTGGAAAGAAAATGTTTTGGAAATGTTGATGGCAACAAGTGTACAAATGGATAAAATGGATGTATGTGTGGATTGTGATGGAAGTTGTATGAGTTCCCAATAAAATGATTAAAGAAAGAAAGAAAATGTGGACTTAAAATCAAACATAGCAATAATTACAGTATATACATAGAGATTAAAATATTTCAGTTAAATGATAAATGTGGTGAAAATGAGTTCAAAGAACTATATGCTGCCTATAAGGCACAAATGATATATAAGAATGCTGAAAGAAAATTTTAAGTAAATGATGGCAAATGCTGTACCACACAAACACTGATGAAAGCTGGTGTCAAATTAATATAGATTAGTCTGATCAAATAAAACAAGACCAAAAGCATTACTGAAGGTAAATGAGATAAATATCCTTAATTCAAGAGAAATACAAGATGCTAAATTTTGTATTTTTTAAATTTTGTATTTCTAAAATCTTAAATCTTATACAACTGATAATGCAACCTCAAAATATACAAGCAAATATACAAAGAGAAACAGGCAAATCTATAATCATACTGGGAGATTTTCACCCTCATATTTCAATAAATGCTAAAGAAATTGACATGAGCTCATTAAAAATATAGGCAATTTTAACCATACCAGTAGCAAAATCCAATTAATTGATTTATATCGAGGATTGTGTTCATAAATGCCAAATGCAATCTAAGTTTTAAATATATAAGGAACATTTACTATATTAACCACATGCTGACCCTACAAAAGCATTTAAAATTTTAAAAGACCAAAGAATGACTAATTCAAAGTATGTTGCCTGATCACAGGAGAATTTAGCTATAAATCGACACAAAAAAATATAAGTAGGAAAATCCCCATGCATTTGGAAATCAATCATCATTTTTCTAAATTAGTTTGTGTTTCATTGATCATGGGGAGCATAGCAAATGTCTGAACACCCTTGAGAAAACTGCAAATTCCAGAACACTTCATTGTGCTCATGACGAATTTGTGCATGGATGAAGAGGCAGTTGTGAAAAATCAGGAAAGGTGTGCATCAGGGGTGTAGCCTGTTACCATATTTGTTCAATTTTTATGCTGAGCAAAACGCAGAGAGGCTGGATTATAAGACAAAGAATGCAGGATTCCTATTGGAGGAAGGTTTAACAACCTGCAATCTGCAGATGACACAACCTTGCTTGCTGAACACCAGAATGAATTGAGCATTTGCTGATGAAGAACAAGGATTAGAGTATTACAGCACAATGTAAAGAAGACACGATCCTCACAAATGGAGCAATAGGTACCATCATTATAAACTGAGAGAAGATTTAAGCTGTCACGGATTTTTTTCTCTCTTGCTTACTCATGGATGTGCACATGATATGAGGTAAATTTGCTGCACAAAATTCTTTAAAGTGTTGAAAAACAAGGATGCTACTTTGAGAACTAAGGTGTGCCTGACCCCAGCCGTGGTATTTTCAATTGTCTCACCTGCATGTGAAAATTGGTCCCTGAGTAAGGAAGACCTAAGGAGAATCACTGCATTTGAATTATGTTGCTGACGAATACTGAAAAAGTACCATAGATTGCTAGAGAACAAATAAATCTGTCTTGGAACAAAAGCTGCCAGTAGACTCCTTAGAGGCAAAGATGGCGAGACTTAGTCTTTTAGTCATGTACTTTGAATATGGAATCTGAAGAAACCAGTCCCTGATAAATTGAAGAGGCAGGGAAAAAGAGGAAGGCCCTCGACACTATGGATTGACACAGTGGCTCCAACAATGGGCTCCAATATAAGAACAATTGTGAGGATAGTGTAAGAATGGGGGATGTCTTATTAGGTTGTAAATTGGACCACAGAGTCGGAACCAACTCAACTGCATCTAATGGCAACAATATAGAGGAAACCACAAAAGAATTAACTTAGAAATTCACTTAATGTAGGAGGTAGAATAAGGCAAGTTAAGGAAACAAAAACTTAAAGACTTTTGGAAAGGAAAAATCAAACTGCTATTATTAATCACTAGTACAGTGATAAACACGAAAAATGAACTAAAACTACAAATCAATTATTAAAATTAAAGAGAGAGTCAATAAGACTTCTCAAAGCAAGATCAATGTACCAAAAGTAATTATATGTCTATATGACAAGGACATCAACAGAAATGTAAAACCTACAGGTAAAATATATAAGAGATATAATTTTCCACAGAACACTATAAAACACTATTAAAGGAAACTGTAGAAAATTGAATAAATAGCGATACCATATTCATGGATTGGAAGACTCATTATTATAAAGATATCAGTTCCCCAAATTGATCTACAGACTCAAGACAATTGCAATCCCAATCCTAGCAGTATGAATTTATATTTGTCTTTGTTTAACTTAACAAACTCATTTGGCAAAGAGCTAGAAATAGACAATAAATTCTTGAAGAAGGAGGAAGTAAAGAGAAGATGAAGAAAAGGAACAGGAAGAAGAAAACAACAACAAGGTGGAGGAGCTTGCACTTTGGGATATCAGAATTTACTAAGCTAAGCAATTAGGACAACGTGACATTGTTAAGGGACAATACATCAATTGAACAAAATGAGGAATCCAGAAACATACACTTTATTAAGCAGATATCTGATTTAAGATGAAAATGGTCCTGCTGAACAGTAAAGAAGTAAGCTGTTTTCAGTAAAGTATTAAGCTAAATTTTAAAACACTAATAAGGCAAAATCTTAGCTCAATTATTTACAAGTTAGGACACGATCACAAGTAAATTACTGAATACTTTATCCCCCCCCCCCCTCAGAAGCATCAGAGTCTAGAACATCAATATGGCTATTTTCATTACCAATTAAAAGCATAATGTTTTGCATCTTTAAGAGTTATATTTAATGGCAAAATAATTGAAGTCACTGATATTGATAAATGCTATTGAAACCAACAGAATAGAGCACAAAAACTAATTAATTGATTTTGCTCCTATGAACTTGGAATATTTCTGTCATTATACTTGAGAGGCAGTATGCAATTTACACACATAGAGAGATAAAAATATGTTAACAAATATTGAATCTGGATGGAGGGCCTATGTGTATTCACAGCATTATTCTTCCAACTTTTCTGTATATCTGAAAGTTCATAATAAAAGATTGAAGGGGAACCTTATCTATTTGTATACAATATGATCTCTATTTTATCTTAAACTATATATCAAAAGTGGAAGAAATGATACCAAAGGTTAACAGTGATTGGGGGGAGGGGGGTTAGTAATTTTTCTTACACATTTCTATGTGTATTATGAGCCATCTTAATATAATAAAAAAACTACTGTTTAAAAATAAATTACTGGAAAATATATAAAACCCTTTCCTCCCTAAGAAGTCATTTCATCTTGAGTTTCCAAATCCCATAAAATCTTGTCTCAATAAAATTTTTATTATTAAGACTGTTTGAAATTTTAAAAATTTTTAAAAGGCTATTTGAGATTGAAGAGCCATATAAATACTGATACCCTTATTGTTGAGGCAATTCAAAAAATGCTAATGTTCCAATTAGGACCAAATTAAAGAACTGAATTAGCAGAAGTAGTGTTACATTCTTATAAAATTTAGTGGTTATCAATTAAAATAATCTAGATTCAACTAGGAGCTCTATCCCTTATAATCTATATTAACTTACACATAATTTAAACTGTATCTCACTCCTCATTTTATTGAATTGAAATAATACAGGTTGCAGCTCCAGAACCCTCACGGGTCTGTCAGTTTGTCTTACTGGGCTGGCTTACATGTCACTGTGATACCGGGAGTTATACCACTAGATTTCAAGAACCAGCTGGGTCCCCCACAGAGAACCACAGCAAACAGGTTTTAATGGAGTTTCCAGGTGGGGAGATAGTCAGAAAGCTCAGCAGGCAGACTTAGAATCACGTTTGCTTTGGGGGGGTTTTGCTAGTTTGTTTTCTTTCTCTTTTGATTTACTCTCTTGCTTTCTTTTTGATTTGTTGTTGTTGTTTTGCCTACGCCAATATAAGATAGGCATGCGAAACAAGACCAAGAAGAAAGCAACAAAATGAATGATTCCGAAGGGATTGGGGGGCGGGGGCGGAGGGGGGTGGGGGGTTAGTGAACAAAAGCACCATAGACAGGGGAACAACTAGGGAATTAAAATCAATAACAAGGAGGACGTAGAGGTCCCAGTGTTGGAGCAACAGCAATCTAACTGAGAGGAATCGCTAAGAGGCAGAAGAAGGGTGAGCATGATGGTGGAGCAGGTAAAAGGAGACAAAGGAAATATCTAGGAAACAAAGCTTTGGATAGAGGTATAAACCTAAGTGTGCCTTATTAAAACATATTAATTCATAAAAATCAAACTATTGATCTATGTACGTATAGTTATATGACAATACATTGAGGTAGTGGACAGACTTTGGTCCTCTGTGCAAGCCCTCCCTCAACGCAAGAACACTTTGTTCTAACAACCTGGCAGTCTGTGATACTCGCCCTTCCAACACAACTGCTAAAGACAAAATGGGTACTTACACAAATGTGGTGAAGAAAGATGATGATGGCCAGCTAACAAAAGATAGAGCATCTAGGGTTTTAAAGGCTTGAAGTTAAACTATTGGCCATCTAACAGAGAAGCAACAAGCCCACAGGAAAGAACCACACCACCCTGGGTGATCATGAGGTGTGGATAGAATCAGGTAACAGGTAACAGAAGACCCAAAACAACAACAACCAAAAAAAACATATTGTTGAGAACAAGGGGGGTCAGAGAAGAGACCCAAAGTCCATCTGTAGACAATGGGACATCCCCTTACAGCAGGGGTCACAAGGAAGGGATGAGTCAACCAGGGCGCAGTATAGCACCGATGAAACCCACAATATTCCACTGGTTGTTTGAGGCTTCCTCATCCCCCACTCTCATGACTCCATTCCTTCCTTTCAGGGGTTAGATAGGACAGAGCATGTACACTAGTACAGATAAGTGCTCATGACACATGGAACCCAGGTCAGATAATCTCTCAGGAACAGAAGGTGAGTAGTGACACCAAAGGATAGGGAGGTGGGGGGAGGAGGGGAGGAAGGTGGAACCAATCACAATCATTGACACATAACACCCCCTCTAAGAGTGTGGGGAGGGGGACGAAGAACAGAAACACAAATGAAGGGAGACAGCAGTGAGTGTACAATATGAAAATAATTATAATTTATATTTACCAAAGGGTCATGACAGTGGTAGCTGGAGGGAGAAAGAGGAACTGATACTAAAGGCTCAAATAGAAAGTAAATGTTTATAAAATTATGATGGCAACATATGTATTACTATTCTGGATACAACTGATGCATGGATTGTTATAGCATCTATTAAAAAAAAACCACAAAAATGATTTCTTTTTAAGAATAGTCAATGAAGAAAGAATGAGCTATCAAGTTCTGAGGGGTCAGCCCCTGAAAACTTATGAAACATTGTCAGATCTAAGCCAGAAAAAGAGATCCTCAGTTGAAAGACACCCAAAACAGGAGTGGAGAAGAATGGCCTTCCCAAAGGAGAGCTGACATTCATGGAGTGGGTGGAGTGGAGCTTTCAGGATCTTCAAATGCTGGTGGAGCATGACCCAAAATGAGAAGAAAAACTGCCAACATCGGATAAGAAATGGAACATATGATGTATGAATCTACAAAAACTGGAGATTGTTAAAAATGAAATAGAACCCATAGAGCTCTATATCCCAGGCATTAGGGAGTTGAAAAAGACTTGACCATGTTCAGTCAGACAATCATATCACTTACTATGCAAAGAATGACAAATTCAAGAGAAATGACATCACATTTACTGTTAAAAAGAACATTTGTATATCTATCTTGATGTATGATGCTTTTTATGACTTTTTAATACCTATATATGCCTATAAGAAAGATCAGATAATACATCTATCATTGAAATCTACATACCAAACACTAAGGCTAGTAACGAAGAAATTGAGAAGGTTTAACAGATTCTTCAACCTGAAATTGATCAAACAAGCAATCAAGAAGCATCAACAATTATTAGCAACGAAAACTGGAAAGTTGGAGACCAAGAGGAGGATCAATAGTTGGAAAATACAGCTGGCTGTGGTAATAGGAATCAAAGTAGAGATCACGTAAAAGAACTTTGCAAGACTAATGATTCATTCATTGTCCACACCTCTTTGCAACCACACAAGGAGTCACTTTACACACTGACCTCACTAAATAAAATGCACGGCAATCAAATTACCTCTATCTATGGGAAGAGATTAAGGTCTTACAG
The DNA here is from genome assembly GCA_004026705.1 of Nesogale talazaci. Lineage (NCBI taxonomy): Eukaryota > Metazoa > Chordata > Mammalia > Afrosoricida > Tenrecidae > Nesogale > Nesogale talazaci. Next base: position 66,380 of record PVJH01002215.1, on the reverse strand, counting down.
ACTTTGGACATGTTGCACGAAAGACCAGTCTCTGTAGAAGGACTTCATGGTTGGTGGAGGAGAAAGGCCGTGAAAGAGAGGCAGGTCTTCAAGAAAATGGACTGACACAGTGGCTGCAAGAAAAATGGTGCAGGACAGGGCAGTGTTTCCTTCTATTGTGCATGGATTGCTATGGGTCAGAACTGACTCCGAGGCACCTAGCAATGGCACCATGGGGAAAAGTTCAGTATCATCAGCAAAGCAAAGACAAGGGTTGGAAGAAGCCCTCAATGGGAGGTCATCAAGTGTGCATGTGTAAGATCAAGTTGATGCTGAAAAACAGTAAAAGAAGTCCCCCCATATATATATACCCTTTATGTCCTTATGTATAGTCCACCTAAATTTTGAGACTATTTTATATATATTAAACACTAATGACCAAAGATCTCAGGAGTTGTGAATAGTGCCTAGAATATAAAACATGAATAAAGCAAAAGGTCATCCAAAATATAGGAAAGGAACCAAAGACTGACGTGGGTGTCAGAAGAGATTCTGAAATGTGCTACTGTATGCAGAGTAGCGAAAGGAAATGGATGGCCATCGTGGAGATGGGTTGACATGGTGGCTGCACCGCATGATTGTGAGGGTGGTACAGGAACTGTCAGTGTGTCCTTCCATCGTGCCCAACACCCCTATAGGTTGGAAGTGACTTGATGACATCTAAGAAACAACAACAAAGAAAATAGAAAAGGATGAAGTAAATAACTGAACGGAAAGCTTCAACGAGCAGCTGGAGAAGAGAAGGCATGATGATAAACCGGGCAAAGACTGGAGTTAGAAAGACAAAAGAGGCAGCAATATGCTCAACATTTCTTAAACTGAAGGGACTGAAGAAACAATTCAAATCTAGATCTGAGATACTGAAGGATTCCCTGGGCAAAATATTGAACGAGGAAACATAGGATCAGGTATCATGAATCAAAGAACCCCAAATCCTATCATTGTGAATGAGGGGGAGTGCAGAGTGGAAACCCAAAGCCCATCTGTAGCCAACTGGACATTCCCTTAGAGAGGGGTCTCGGGGAGGAGACAAGTCAGTCAGGGTATGGTATAGCACTGATGAAATATACAACCTCCCTCTAGTTCTTTAATGCTCCCCCCCCCCGTCCCATCATAACCCCAATTCTAGCGTAGAAATCAGGCTAGACCAGAGGATGTACACTGGTACAGATAAGAGCTGGAAACACAGGGAATCCAGGACAGATAAACCCCTCAGGACCAATAATGAGAGTAGTGATACCAGGAGGGGAAGTGGAAGATGAGGGAGAAAAGGGAAACTGACCACAGGATCTACATATAAGCCCCTCCCTGAAGGACAGAGAACAGAAAAGTGAGTGAAGGGAGACATTGGACAGTATAAGACATGAAAAAATAGTAATAATTTATAAATGATCAAGGGTTTGTGAGGGAATGAGAGGGAGGGGGAAAGTGAAAAGCTGATACCAAGGGCTTATGTAGAAAGAAAATGCTTTGAGAATGATGAATGCAACAAATGTACAAATGTGTGACACAGTGGATGGATGTATGGAAGGTGATAAGAGTTGTATGAGTCCCAAATAAAATGACTTTTTTAAGAAACAAAAGAATACTCAGAGCCATTGACCAAAAATAAATGGTTGGCAGAGAACCATTTCAGATGTCGCATCTGATCAAGAGCTAATAGTACTGAAGAAAGAAGTCCAAACTGCACTGAAGGCGTTAGTCAAAAACAAAACTCAAGGATTGATGGAATACCATCTTGTAATGCGTCAACAAGCTGAGGGGCTCCTTCCTTGTGCCCATTACAAATAAAGGTATCCCAACACCATGCAGAAATTATTGAGCTAAATTATCATTTAGTATCACATACAAATAAAGTTGTGTTGAGTATGCTTGAACATCAGCCAGAAAGTACACATGCCAGAAATATCTAGTAGGATTCTGAAAGTTATTTGGTATATAACTTTGCTAATGTCACATGGATCTTGCCTGAAAACAGGGAGCACCAAAAAGGTATTAACTTGTACTCTGTTGACTAGGCAAAGGCACATGTCTGTGTGCACCACAACAAACTATGGAAACACCGAAAAGAATGGGAATACCAGAATATCCAGTGATGACAACAAGTGTGCAAATATGGTCTGCATATAACTGATGTATGTATTCATTGTGATGGGAGTTGTATGAGCCCCTAACAAAATGATTTATTAAAAAAAAAGAGAGCGGGAAGGAGGAGCTTATACCAAGGGCTCAAGTAGAAAATATTTGAAAATGAGGATGGCAACATGTGTACAAATGTGCTTGATACAAATGATGCATTGAATGCTATAAGAGCTGTAAGAGACCCCAATATAATCATCGGGGGGGGGAGGGGAGAAAGAAATGAAATGATGCATTACATTGGGTAAATCAACTATACAAAGTCTCTTTAAAGAACGGCAGAATAATGATGTTACTTGGAGGCCAAAGGTGTGCCTAATTCAATGATACTTTACTGTTAGGAGTCCAGATATTATCCCATTACACATAGCATTGTATTCCAAGATAGACCTTGAAATGTTCTTTGTTTCTGAATTAGCCATTCCTCTTGGATTTGTCATTCTGAGTATCATAAACCATAAAATTGGCCAACTCAAAATGGCCAATGCCAATCCACTTGAGTTCACTTATGCCTAGGATAATTATTCTTATGTGTTCCATTTCATGTTTTATGATTTTTCCGGCATCATAATTCCACATTCAGATTAGTCATGGGTGTTTACAGACATTTCTTTGCATTTGGAGCTGTGTTCCATCCGAAGATAAAGATTCTGAAAGATTTACTCCATCAAAATCATTAATGCCATGTTTAAGGTAAGAGTGCACTTCTTTTTCCAGTCGTATTTTCCCCGCCGAGGGACTCATCTTTCGGCACTGTATCGGACGATGTTCCACTGCTATTCATAAGATTTCCAATGGCTATTCTCCCAGAAGTTGAAAACATGCTTCGTAGCCTATTTATAGTCTGAAAGCTCCCTGTGATGACTCTGGTACTTCCAGCTTTACAGTGACATATAAGTCACCACAGTACAAACCGAGAGACAAGAGGTGAACATAGCAGTTGCTCATCAAATATTTATCAAGTAAATAAGTTCCATTTGATATCCATCTATATAGCACTTGGGTGTTTATTGTAGAGATCTTATGAGAGGGGGTTGTGGTTAAACATTTCACTAACTCTTCCATCTTTTTGGTGCTTTTATATGTAAACTACCCACTTAGCAACACTGAAACTTCCTCTGCCATCAATGACACAAAACACCAATAATAACTCCCATCAAAAATAGAATTATTATCACTAAGGTGAATAGAATATATGTGGAGTTTAGACAAAGCACACCAAGTACTCCCAACAAAAAACAAACAAGCAAACAAAACAGGTTTCAAGGTCTCTAGCATTTATCTTTAACATAACATCTTTCTTCCATCAGGAACATATAATAGACAACTGAATTTGATTAAATTCACTTAGAACCACCTAAATCAACAAACACATCACTTAGGAGAACACCGGTATGCAATCTCAGAATACTCTAGAATATAAACAAATCTTGCAAACGAATTCACCTCTCTGGATTCAGAAAAGTGGGCAGACTGACATGGGGAGGAAGAGCAGGGGTATTAAGAACTCAGAGGGACAGCTAAGTATGATGATTATGACACATACTTGAAAGGAGCGAGGCAGGCAGACACCAGTGAATAATTTCCAATAACCGTTCAAATCTCCATAATGAGATCATGATTCAACACCCACGGTCATCGAATCAATTCTGATTCATCGTGATTCTGGATAGGGTTTCCAAGATTGCAAATCTTAAGCAGCGGACGGCCTCCTCTTTCTCCCACACAGTGATTGGTGGGTTTGAACCATCGACTTTGCAGTTAGCAGCCCAGTGCTTCACTAGGCAAACTAAAGACTAATGGGGTCCTATTTGAGAACTTCCATGTGTCAAAGCAAACTGTGATCCTGCTCTGTTGAGTTCAGAAAGACTACCATTGAGTCCATCAGAGACCAATTTCCATCTGCAAAAGCAAGGACAATGTTTCTGTCATCTTCATGTAGCACTGTCATGTGTTTAAGTCAGAAATTAACTAATTTAATTCACATATTTTGGGCTGAGATTATGATGACTGCATCTGAAAGATGAGCGTCAGATGTTTGGGCAGGGACACAATTCTAGTGCTTGTTATAAGTGGTATTTCGGTAGCCATCCTTCTGCACGGGTTGCATTCAAGGTTGCATTCTGTATTATTGACTCACATAAACAGCAGCACAAGTCCTGGGTTTGTTGGCTTGTCAGGTGGATGGGGAGCTTGGAGGTTTTATTTTTTTTTTTATTTCAGTGTGGAGACTGAGTTTTGTTTGACTGGCAAATGGATGTCTTTACACTGAATGTCCTGTGTTACTTTCTCAGTTATGAATAAGCGCCGTATTCATCAATTGTTCAATTATCCTTAGAAGCTTGACTACTATGAACCAGTGTTGCTGGGAAATGCTCCAAGTCTTCCTATTGGAGAAGAATTCGCCAGCCTGGGTTTTGGCAAACAACGCTCCAACCTGCAGCATCGGGCTCTTTACTGGAATCAGTGTCGGAACTGAGGTGCAAGAGTTATGCCCATAGCCCAATTAGATAGCAAACTGGACCGGGGCTTACATAACTTGCTACAGTGTTGCGCATGTTTTTTTAAAACGATTTTTTTTTATATACACCACATCACCTGGGAAGAGATTAGGAAGATGTTCAAAAGCAGGTTCAAGATAGGCAAGTAGATGTAAAAAGCAAATAAAGAAAGAGGTGAGACAAATGGAGCAGAGGAGAAGTCAGGATAGGGCATTCCAGGGCGAGTTTCTTCTTACCTGTGTACTGCAACCCCCTGTACTCGCTTATTGCCCCAGGAGGTTTCAAATTGGGCCAGTAGTGGAAGAGCATTTGCACAGCTGGAGGCTTCACTTGTGAAGGACCATAGGCGATCACGTACAAGAGATCCTACAGGAAATGGGAAGGATGTTTACTTACTTCGTACCGGCAAATACAAGTACAGGTAGCTCCTTCCCCAAACTCACTCCCATCCTGCTGATTCCGAAGCGCAGGAACCGTTAAGGACAAAGTTGAATAGTCCCTGTGGGTTTCCAAGAGTGAGATTCCTTCTGGAAGCAGACAGCCTCTTGGGCACAAACTGGTGGACTCAGACTGCTGACCTGGCAGTTGGCCCCAACGTTTAACCCATCGCCACCCTAGGGCTCCATGGAGCAGCGATACGTGAGTAATTTCCCTCCTAGCACCAGGCTATCAGCTCTTGATCCAGGCACGCCTCAGAGTATGCATGAAGCATTCTACATTACCGACGATGTATCTGCCTTCCTGTGCATAGCCTCCCCAAGCTGAATCCAAAAGTACACTACCTTCTGGCAAGCTATTTTCTAATCAAATTGATGTTAAATTTTTACAAGAACGGGCTGAGCCCCGGTGGCATAAGTGGTTGAGTGCGGGACTGGGGCCTGCAGGCTTGGCGGTTCAAATCCAGCGGCGGCTCTTAGGAGCGGCACTGGGTAGCGCCCACGACCACCAGAGGCAGTGATGCCCACAAAAAAAGACCCAATAAAACAAAACAAAAAAAATTACAAGAACATAAACCACTTTGTCAAACACTGCATTTGAAATATATATTCGCTTAAAATACATTGCTCAAGAATCCATCTACTCTGCAAAAAAAGAGAAATTCTTAAGCAACCTGTCAAATTATTTACCAGTTAGGATAATAGTTACTAAATTCCAAAAAGAAGATCTACTCAGTGATTTAGACATTGTGTTCTTAAAGTATCATTTCTCCCCTAGATGAAAAAAAAAGAATTTACAGTGATGCCCCCCCCAAAAAAAAAGAAAAAGAGAATTCAACCACTAAATAAGGAATTATAGGTCAAGTTGTGCCACACAAAAATAATAGACATCATTAAATAACAGCTTTAATATGCAAACATTTTTTACTATATTCTATAAATTAAGTTTGTGGCTATGATTTAAATGTGACTCAAAACTTACTTTCCAGACTTCTTGTTTATACTTCATGAGACATTCCAATAATTGACAATGATACACTGTAATAAGAAAAATGTAATTACCATGAAATATAAATACAGGACAAAATATTTCTTTAGATATAATGAACTACATTCATATCACTTTTAACTATAATCATTAAGTTAGAATGACTTATTTTCATATATTCATTTTTTTAACTCACATAAGCCCTCAACTTTATCAAATTTTATTCCGGGGTCATTGAGAAGCATTGCATTCATCATCTTAATAAAAGAAATGTTAAGAAGAATCCCCAGAAATCATATTTAGATAACATAAATTTATATTACTATAACCAAGAACTACTTAGAGAGAGAAAAAACATTAGTCCAATAGCATCAAATCCTCATTATAATAAAATTCACATTTATTGAACATTCATTATGTTTCAGGTACTGTCCTAAGAGCTTTATATGTATTATCTCAACATAAAGTATTATTCTTATTTGCAGTTAGGAAACTGAGACTGGGAGGTTAAAAGACTTACCTATGTGAGACAAAAGCAAGTGAGAGACTTAAGAATTAGAATGGAAGTTGTATTGTTTTATCACCAATACATCTTGCAGAGAGTTTTTTTAAAGCTACACAAGTGCAAGTTTCTTTTTTCTTTTTTTTTTTGGGGGGGGGTCTATGTTTACTTGGGGAGGAGAGATACATTCAAAATAGTTTGATGCCTGTTTGATATTTTTCCTCATCTATCATCCAGTCCAATTACGTATATTACTCCAATGGTCTCACTTTGGTCAGTAATGATCTCTTGGTCATGTAATCCACTGGGCACTTTTTAAACTTGTTCCTGACTTTTCTTTTCTTTTTTAGCTGGTGCGGGGGGGAGGGGGGTGGATATGAAACTATAGAGACAGTAAGTATAATCAAAGGTCTTGGTAGGCGGATAGAAGGGGAGGTTTGGGCAGGAGTCTAATAGTGAGCTGATACCAAAGAGTACAAGAAGGAAGAAAATGTTTTGATTGATCGTGAGAATGAATGATGGCACACCACTGCTTGATATGATTGAATGATATGATGTCTGGATTAGATTCTAATAAAATAGCTTGAGAGAAAGAAAGAAAAAAAGTTTGACCTTCTTTTAGAGCAGTGGTTCTCAATCTCCCTAATGGTGCAACACTTTAATATACACTTCCTCATGTGGTAGTGACCCCCAACCATAAAACTATTTTCATTGCTCCTTCATAACTGTCATTTTGCTACTGTTATGAATTGGGCAACCCCTATAGAATGGTCATTCAATCCCCAAAGGGGTCACGACCCATAGGTTGAGAACCACTGTTTTAGAGTCTCCTCTCTTAGTGGATAGTAACTATAACTATGCAACTAATAATATTGGCTAGAAACTCACCAAATCTAATGTGTGAACAAATCCTCTCAATTCTATTTCCTGAAGACATCTCAAATGCACCCCCCTCGCTCATTGTCAATCACTCCTTCTGACATGCCTAGACAAATGTTGCTACTTCCTTACTTGTCAGTCTAGACCATCTGGCTTCTCTTCAATCCATTTTCAACAGCAGCCAGGGTGACACACCGACCCCCTCAAAACCATTAAAAAGCTCCCCATTCACCTTGGGAGAGAGCTGCCTGTCAGATATGCACAACTTCCTTTATGTTCACAAACACTACAACGTCTCTCTTGCCAGGTGCCCCTCTGTCTTAGCGACAAATGCCCTGATTTTTCAGATTCACTTGTTTGTCAGCTCCCTCTTGGCACCTGCCATCTCCTCTGCCTACCAGACTGTCTTAGTCATTACTCATCCATCCATTCTCAGCCCAAAGTTACTTCCTCAGAGAAACCTCCCTTGACTCTATCTCCACAACCCCCTTCAGTATTTTATTGATTGTTTTGAGAGGCAGTCCACAACGCTTACAAACAATTTGTACATAATACTCTTTGTTATGGTTGCCTGAGGTCACATTGGCTATATTTCTAATGTTTGGTTTCAGCAACCATTGGGAGGGGCTGCGAGGGTGGGCACTTTGTCCCCTCTGTTGCCATCGGCTGAGGATGTCCCTGGAAGCTGACTGAGCTCGGTGTCCACAGTCCAGGGAAGACCAGGGCTCTGCTCCAGATTCCCGGCTGACTTTCTTAATAAATGCAACATCCAGCACAGCATGCATCTTCTGAAACACTTGTCGCAGTAGAAATTTGACGTTCACTTTCTCTGTGTATTAGGTCTTTGTGATTTTTCTCTTTTTAATTTTAATGATGTTTTCCCATTTTCATCGAGGCTAGCTGCTATTTATCATTTTCTGCCCAAAGTTAAAACAGTCTGTCCTCTCTTGAAATCTACTTGACTTCCTCTCTGTTTGATGCTGTACATCCACACTACCCCTCTATTTAGCTTGTCCTTGTCTTCATTTAAAATCCATCTCTCTGGATCTCTATTTTCAGTCTCGTGATTTCGTTTAATCTTCAGTATTCCTTTAGGTGGGTTTACTGGTGTGGGGTGGTGTCGGGTGGATATTCATTGTTTGCTGTTGTTGATTCTCTGCCCAAAGACCTCCTCTCAGTAATTCTTTTTAAGATTGGTATTGTTTTTACAACTTCCTTTAATTTCTCCTCATCTAGAAATGCTCTTATTTCTACCTCATATTTGAGGGCTGATTTTGCTGGATATTCTATTCTCAGTTGGCAACTTTTTTTTTTCTTTCAGCGTGTTACATATTTTGTCGCATTGCCTTATTGCCTGCATGGTTTCTGCTGAAAAATAAAATTTAATCCTATTGGTTCACTTTACAAGTAAATAACTTTTCTCCCCCACCTCCCACCCCCAAACTGCACTCAGAATTCTTTCCTTGTCTCTGCCATCAGAAAGTCTGACTATGAAATGTTGTGGTAATTTCCTTTGGGGTTCTTTTCTGTTTGCACTTCTTTCAGCTTCTCTGAATGATTTTTGCTTTGTTTCCTCCCTCCACGCTCAGATGTTAAGGAAGTTTCTTTCAGCAGCTCTGTGTGTTTGGGGTTTGTTTCTTCCGAGCCTTTAATCCCTCTCAGGCATGCATGATGCCTCTTGTTAGCACCCCACATAATTCCAAAACTTTCTTTGGATTTTGTTGTTCTTCTTATGGATCTTTCATGTATATTGAAAATCCCAGAGAAGGACAATAGACTGAAGGGCAACTGAAACACTGGGTTTTTCATGCTCATGCCTCCTTGACAATTTCCCACATTCAACTTCTGCAATCATCTCTGAGAAAAGAGTAATTCCTTTTCCATTTGCATCTTTATCACCAAGCTAATTCGGCTTCTCTTTGCTTCAATTAAACCGCTTTGCTCTTTCAAAGTGCTATCTATTTATAATATCTTAATATTAATCTTCTGGATTTCAATTTACTGTGTTTGTGTGTTTTCTAATTTTTTTTTTTTTTAGATTACTCTTGTAGTGTTTTCCTGGGGTTTTTTCCCACAGCGTTCTCAAGCTACTGAGTCTTCTGTTTTTTCACATCTCTTCCGAGCTTTGTCCCCACCCGCTGAAAGTATTGAAGAGTCATTCTTCAGAATTTTTTATCTGGGAGTCCCACTGCCTTTTACTCCTTGGAAAGATATTTTGGGGCTGTAGGTTGGTCACTTGTTTGCACCATTCTATTTTGTTTCTTCCTATGACCTGAAACTGCGATCTCTGGGGCCTCCTGTTGATTTTGTATTTACTCCTATTTGTTGATGGTGGTGATGTAGTGGGTGGTGACCATCGCCCACAAGTTACATTTGTTGGCAGTGTAAGGGTGCTGTGTCATGTGGGACAGTTGACCCCCTCCGGTAAAGTAAGAAATAGATAACAAAAACAAAACAAAGCAGCAGATAAATAAATAAGTGGACACCACACATACAAACACACCCCAGCTGCAGCCAGCAGCTGCTTTCTCATTCTTCGTCACTCATGTGCTCTCATCAAGTTCCCCCTCATAGAGTGGTCACAGAAGAAGTGTAGCCAGAGGTGGGGTGGGGGGAGGCAATTTTCTGGTCTCTCTGCTGGCAGTTTAACCAAAAGAGGGAAAATACAAAACCAAGACCAGTAAATCCAGACTGGCTCTTTATAAAGGCCTCCACCCTGCAGTTGACTTCTGGGGCTGCCAAGGAAGGTGGGTCTTAGTCATAGCTCCACCTCTGTTGTGGCTGCACTGGCAATTTGTCACAACAAACAAACAAAAACCCAAACAGTTCTTACAGTTTCTTTCAGCCTCAGGGTACAGGGGTTGGCCCCTCCACAGGAAGACCAAAGCCTTAGCTGCCTCTAAGGACACAAATGTTTGGGCTAGCACCTGCTCGGAGAATCAAGGAGTATGGGGAACCTAGGACAGTTCCATCCTCCCTTGACAGCCTCCTTGCTGTGTGACAGTCTCGCCTGCTCCGCCCTGCTCTTGGCTGCACTCTGAGTCCCAACGATGTGGAGGGGAGGGTGTAGGGTGTTCTAGATTGGGGTCCCATCACGTCTCTCTTCCGCCAGCAGATGTGAGGAGCAAAGGGGCCCCCCTTTCTTGTTGTCAAGCAACAGAGATTGCTCTGCACTATTGGGGGAACTGCTGACCTCGTGGTGAGACACTGGAGAGTGTGTTCTTTCCCCTTGCTCTTGTCGTGTGAGTTCCACTCTGTGATTTCGGCTGTTGGTGTTCAATGAACTGAACCTTTCTTTTCTCAGAGTCGGGCTCCAAGTGTGTCCTTTGCATCTGTGTTTCCGCATCTTCATCACAGAGAGTTGGTGCCTTGGGTCTGTCTAGGCTGCCATCTCACCCAAAGTCTTTCCATTCCATTTTTTCATTCTTTGGTTAATGTCTTCTTCAATCACACCATAAGCTTCATGAATTACAAGCAGTAGTCAATTCTGTCTCGTTAACCACAGAATCCTCAGTGCTAACATATAGTAGATACTCAAGGACTATTTGCTGACCTTACATTCCTCTACAATTGGAATCTTGTACCTAAGCCGTCACTGAATTCTCAGATGTACCAGGATCCTTTTTCTTTTCTTGTTTTGCTTTTGATTTTTGTTTTTGGGGGACATCACTGCTCTGGTGGGAGTAGGAAGCCCAGCCTTGCTCCTGGACAGCTGCTGCTAGATTTGAACCGCCAAACCAGTGAGCCACAGTCCCGCACACAACCACTACGCCACCAGGGCTCAGCCCATCCTTTTTCTTACCTAGTGGAATCCTCCATGAGTTTACCGTACAAGCATTGTTCAGAGTGGTAAAATAACTGCCCCTGGAGCAGAACTGAAAAGGCAATTTATTTAAAGTGCATCTTCCTGCCAGAATATTTAATTCATATTATCCGTCAAATACTATCCATATTTTAAGACTCTTCCTGAGCTTAAGTGGCATGATCGCTTCATAGGATTCTCTTTCTGACCAGTTAGCACTGCCCACAGTATTTACCTGGAGTTCCTGGGTGCTGCCAATAGTTAACACCCTCAGCTGATCGTTGAAAGGTTGGAGGTTCAAGTCCATCCAGAAGTGCCTAGGATGAAAACCCTGGAACCTATTTCTGAAAATTCGCTATTGACAATGTGGTGAGCACAGCTGTCTCCTGACACACACCTGGGGTCCTCCTGAGTCTGAATCAACTCAGCATCTGGCACTGGTAGAAGATTGATTTGATCCTTTTCACATGGTACCTCCCATTGTGAATTAATGACCTATGAGTATCCCTAATCTCCCAACTTAGAGATCAGTTCCAGGGCAAACATCCCATCTTAGGTTTCTGTGCAGTTTTCACAATGTCTAGTGCAGAGGAATTGCTCCATGAGTGCCTGATACTTGAGCACAGACTGTACCTCAACTTTGCTACACAACCAGCTACCAGATCCACGTTGCTGCCTGTGACTTCTCCAAACAAAAACGTCAATCATTGAATAATATACCACGCTATTCGGACCGAGAATGTTCCCAGTGAAATTGTTACTTCTGAACAATGGCCCACATCATAAGTTCAGCTTTGTGTCCGAATACGGACCCTGGTGATCAATATTCTTCCATGAACAAATGCAAAATGCTGTCTATCTGACCACAATGGTTTTCCAGCAAAAAGTTCAAGTCCATGAAGAAACTGGCTCATTTTTGAGAATTTAGAATGTGCCCATCACTAGGCTTTATAAGAATTATGCACACATCAACTGGTTTAATCCTCCAAATAACATTCTAATGGTAAGACAAGAATGATTCCCACTTTATAGAGGAGGAAACTGATCTTGGAGAGCTTATAGAATTTTCCCAAGGTTATAAAAAACTGCCAGTTATTGGATGACCACATATAGGAACCTCCTCTAAACTTCAGAAAACACCTAACTTCAACACTCAACATTGGACCCACCCTCTTTGACTCTCTTTCAACTTCAAAATGAAGACCAAATCCATGACAAGAATCTCATTGACTAGATTCCCAATGAAAGTGTTTGGTTTCTTCCCAGAACATAATACATAATAAGAGCAAATTACATTTGATGTTTTTTAAGCCAGACAGTGTGCAACATACAGTATCATTTTCCATAAAATATATTCACACATTTAATTAAATTCACATAATAATAAACTATTGATAATAAATAAGATGATACTCAAGACTCAGATTCCTTAAGATTTTGAAACAAAATATAATTTGTGTGCAATTAGATAGAAGGCAAGAAACAGTGCCACAAAATTTGCTTTCTTTAAAAATAAGCAAAAATAAGGACGAGTGCCAAGGAGTCCAGAAAGAAAAAAAGGTTTGGAAACTGAGTGCGGTAGCAATTGTACAATACTGCTTGATGTGATTGAACTGTGGAATGATATGATATATGTGTTAACTCTCAATTAAAAATACATTTTTTAAAAACAAAAACTGAATTCACCTCCTAGTATGTAACTCCAATATCATCATCAATTATATGAATAAATGAAGATCAAACAAAGTATCAATAAAAACCTACTTGACATCACTTAGCACTCAAGGAAACACAAATTTTTAAAATGAGGTCTCATTTTTCACCTGTCCAACTTTAGATCATGTCTATTATAATTTTCAGTGACGGTAGAATACAGAGAAACATGCACTTTCATATACATTGAGTGAGAGGACTTCCAGTTTTTCATGACCTTTAACTGAGTATTCCCTCATTCACGAATGCCTTCTAAAGAACTAATTAGAAATATTGTAAAACACATATGTGCAAGGATATTCGTGCAGCACGATGATAGAAAATTCACCAAAATATTCACAGTGCTTATCTTTGGCTTTTAGAATTGCAAGTGGTTTTTATCCATTCAGTTTAACGATGTCTTCCATTCAATACTTCTGTTCCATTCACTTCCAACCCACATTTTTCCCTCAGACACTCTAGAACAAAACAAAAACCACTGGCCAGCCAGATGGCTGCTAATAGCAATATCCAAACCAGGGTCCCCCGGTATGGAGTCAATTCAGGCTCATAGCAAGCCTACACCAAGTTTACAAGACTGTAAGTCTCCATAGAGCCTCCTCTTCCTCCCATGGAACTTCTGGTGGCTTTGAACTGATGACCTCAAGCCTGGGAGACCAACATGAAACAGCAAAAAGCAATTGGCAAGGAAATATACTTCAACTTAAAAGTTTTTTTTCTCTAACACAGTGCTACCTAATACATGTTGTTCTGACAATTATCTACTCAACCAAAAGAAGTCCTTCTCCCATGAATTCTTATACCTGACTGCTTACTGTTTTGCTTAGCTGTTGGCTTTGGAATAAGTGTATTAACTCAAATGTCCACTTACCTGGATTGGATGTGTACTGCATTGCAATCATTAACATGGAGGATGCAGAAAGATTAACGTGGGCAGGAACACCTTCTCGCCTTGAGGACCCCACTAAAACCAAAATTGTTTGGATTAGACAGTTTATATGTGTACTTGCTATTTTGTATAGAACATGAGAGCTGAGAAGAAACTTTGATAAGTTCCAACCAAGCCAATGGAATTTTCACACAAATAAGACCATAAAATTTGTACCCGTAAGCACATGCTATCGTCTCATTATCGATAGTAAGCCTTCAGTGGGAGTCTACAAGGAAAAGGAACAATGCTAAAATGTGACGCAATCATTGGTTACAGTTATAGTGAGATGTGACCTCTGCTCCCACCTAGGACGAAAAGGAAAAGAGAATTTTTCTATGTCTCCAAATATATGGGTCTGAATTGTATCCCATTAAGACAAGCAAAATTAAATGGCTTTGAAATCCAACTTCAATGTGAGAACTTTTTAACTATAAAGGAAATAGATAACTTATGAACATAATCTCAACTTAAAAATTCTTTTCCATTCTCGCATACTATTAAATAGCTTTAATCATGAAACCTTCATATGTACCTCTCTCATCACTGTCTTCATCATTCTGAGAACCATTTTCTAAAAATTCTTAGAGCCTATCACCTTCACAGACATGTTTTATTTAAAATAAAGCACTTTTTCACCAATGCAGGTTGTTGGGTTAAAATTTAACATATTTTTTGATCCTTTCTTAATTTGTTCTTTCAGATTTGTATTATTTTCTGTTCTCTTTGCAATTGAACTTTTCCTGTTTTGTTTGGGGAGGTTTGTGTATGATTTCCTTAATATGAAATCCAATATAGGTAAATCTACAAAGACTATAATTAGATAATAACTTTTGTAGAGTGATGGCAGGGGAAGATGGGGGAGGGGTGGAATGAGAAGCTAACAACAATAAGTACAAAATAAAAGGAAATGTTCCAAAATTGATTACGGTAATGATTGTACCCATCTTTTTAATGCATTCAAGCCATTGAGTTGTACAGCATGTGAATTGCATGTCAGTAAAACTGTTAAAAATGAAAATAAAAGAAAGCACTTTTTGGACCGGTGAATAGTGCTATTACTGGACAGTTTGTTCTAGACCACAAGCAGTTGGTCACAAATCGAGTTATTTTTTTCCAAAACTCATCTCACAGCTGTCAGGGGCAATGACAGAAGTGGAAGGAACTTCTCCTTGTTGATGGGCTTGTGTGAGAAATTGTCAAGAGAGCATGAACATAAAAACTCAGTGTCCAGTCCAGTTTCCATCAAGTCCATTCTGCCTCCAGAGGACTTGCAAAGGTATAATGTTTCTGCTACGATCACCAAGACTTTCTTCCAGATACATTGTGGGGATTCAAACCACCAACCTATCAGTTAGTAGCGACAAGGCTCAACCCTTTGCACTGCCCAGAAGTCCCTATAGAGCAGGGGTCCTCAAACTTTTTAAACAGGGGGTCAGTCCACTGTCCCTCCAACCACTGGAGGGCCGGACTACAGTTTAAAAAAAAACAACAATTATGAACAAATTCACTGCGGGTCTAGGATGAATTAACAGCCGATGAGTTGGCTCTTAAGCAGGACAGGCAGTGGCAGTGGCTGGATAAATGTCCTTGGCAGGCCGTATGTGGCCCGCGGGCCATAGTTTCAGGACGCCAGCTATAGAAAGTACAGAGCTCTCAAAAAAGGCAACTCTCAGTTTTCTATACTAATTGCACATGGCCAATGCATTGCTTAAAAAAACAGATAATCACAAAATCTGCTTTTTAGATTTTACATAGAAGTACAATCTATTATGGAGATGTACATTATGGAGATATCTATTATGGAGATAATATTTCATCTATATACAAAAAGGAGAAAGCAACTTATAGCAAGCCACGTGTATGACAGAACCATGATAATACCAGCTAATAAGGAGTCATATAATAAAGTGGAGAAGAGGTAAAATTAACAATTTTTGAGCATGAAGTACCTGAGCCCCCTTAATGAGCAGGGGCCTCAAGAACTGCTTGGCAGAAATAGAAAACACAGAGCTAGCATGCGGTTCTTTGCACCACCGTTCATTTTGCTGAATTGCTTTCTGATGGAGCTAGGCTGGTCAACCACACAGGTGGTCCTCGGGTAGGCAAATTAGTTTGCCTAGATGATACAAGTAATTATTAATAAATATGCAAAGATATAAAGATCCGTTCACTGCTCATAAATAGGGACAAGATGATTAGTCAAAGAAAGAGAACTTTGAGTCAGTCTCAAGTACACAATGAAGTGTTTCCAAACTCTAGCCAGGGAACTTATTAAAATGCTGTTTCCTAGGGTGCTCATCTAGAGAATCTAATGCCGACAGTTTAGGAAGCAGAAAAGTTTCATGCTTAGTAGGCATATCTGGTGATTCTGATGCAAGCAAGCTTTAAACCTCTTTTTCCTACTCCTTTAAGAAAGACTACTGGAGGGATGATAAATAAGAAAAGAATTACCCCAGTTAAGTAGGTGTGGAAAGAATAGTTATTGGGCTTCTTAGCCCCTTTTAAAATTAGCAAAAAGACAAGACTCAGATATGCTCAAGAAACATATATCCAATATCTTTCGATATTTCTTTTGAGGCTGGAGTGTTTTGATCTTTGTTTAAATTCACCTCCAAACCTTTAGAAACGAGCCTCTCTAAATAATGAGTGGGCTGGTAAGGAAGGACCAAGTCAGGATCATTGTCCCTAGAGGCCTATAAAATGGGAGAGGGGCCCAAATGTCTCAGCTGATGTAGCTTAAGTCTATCTGGACAATGGCCCAAGAGTTCAGTGACCTTTGGGTGTCCCTTCTACCCCGACATATATCCACACTCGCCCTCAAGGATGGTCGGTTATGAAGCCAAAGAAGCTCCCTTGGCTCCAGCTCTTGGAAATTGGCTTCCGTGCTTACGTCAACAGACAGTGTCTTGCAAATTTCTTAGCCTTCTGACCAACAAAACCAGTACAATTTTAATTTAATAAACATGCACAGGCACACATCATTTATTGAATTGATTAAAAAGGCATGATGCAAACAGATGTGCAGCTTGTCCCCTGGAGGGAGCAGAAAGCCAAAAATATATGAAATAGAAGGAAGGAGAGAATTCATCAAAATAAGAAAACTTTACATTTGATACCATGCTCGGGAAAGACAAAGAAAGGTTTTCAGCCCTTGTCCCTGATCCCCCAGAAGTACAATCATTACCACTAACTTCTCTCTCCCATGAAAAGTAATGGATACGTTCATCTTGACTGCACTGCATAGTTTCTATTGTATATTGTATATGTTCAGTTCAATGCCGTGCCTCACAAAAGAGGTGTAGATGGTAACAGAGCCCTTTATCAAGGGGAGATCAAATTATTCACACGAGATCGCCGACCTAATCATTAGGACAATAGCCCAAATCAAATGCTCTCATCACTGATTCATTTAAAGAATTATTTCAATACCCCTTCTGTGCCACGCTTTGATCCAGATCCAGGGACTACACCTTCCAGGAAGATGGATAAGTCTTTGTCCTCCCGGGGCTTAGGTGCCAGAGCTGTGTTGTTCAAGATGGTAGATTCCAACCCTATGTGCTGCCACCTGTCAGTCAGTTTATCACACTTCAGTGACTCGCCTATTCCTGGGATGATGAAAGCACGCAAGTGATATTTCAAGTTCATGCAAGGTTCCCATGGTATATAGATTTCAGGGGCACTTCCAGACCAAAGCAAACAAGGAAGAAAGGCCTGGAAACATCTGCTTCAGAAACCATGATGCTGTTAGGTGCCATTGAATCTGTTGCAACTCAAAACGACGGTGTGTACAACCAAACAAGCATCCTCACAATCACTGCTGCTCTTGTCACCACTATGTCAAGATATCATTGAGAGTCTTCTTCTTTTTCTCTGACCTTTTACCAAGCATGACGTTCTTCTCCGGGGACGATCAGTTCCTCCTGATAACAGGTCCAAAGGACATGAGACAAAGTCTCACCAGCCTTGCTTCCAGGAAGCCTTCTGGATGTACTTCTAGCAAGACAGATTTCTTTGTTCTTTTAGCAGCCCAGACTACTTTGAAATGTCTTCACCAACACCATGATTCAAATGCACTGATTCTTCTTCAGTCTTCCTTATGCTAGTCCAATTTTAGAAATTAGCCAATAAAAATGTGATGGCTCACAACAGAACAGTGCCTGCTGTCGTGCTGGATGACGTCTTTGGAAAGCACGCGCAAGGCATTGAAACCTATCAACAATCATGAAGACAAAGCAGGACCAAGCAATATTTCATTCTGTTATACATGTGGTCACCATGAGACAGAACCTCACTTGGCTATTATAACAGAAAGTCGTTAAAATCCAGTAAGATTTAAATTTCAGTTCTTCAGTTACACTAGACATACTTCAAGTGCTCAGTCGATAAAGTGACAAAGGATTAGTGTATTCGACAGCACAGAGTTCTATAGAGCATTTCTGCCATCACAGCAAGTTCTGTTGGACAGTCACAGGCAAGCAAAAAGGACAAGTAAACGCCTGTGGCAAAAAAAATAAAGTAAGGAAAAGGGACAGACAGAAAGTGAGGAATGAGCTTCTCTTAAGCTAGAGGTGAAAGAAAGGGTATCTGGGGGGTGAGGGGTAAAGTGCTATTTGAGCTGAGACCTGGAGAAAATGAGGGAGTAATAAAATGTCTTCACCAACACCACATAACTCTGAAGGGCTTTGAGACAGGGAGGAAAGCAGGGAAGGATGTTTGGTGCCTTCTGAAAACTACAAAACAGCCAATGTGGGTAAAGCAGAATGGCAGTAATGGAAGTAGAAAGGTAGGCAGGGGGGCAGAGTGTAGATGTTCTTGTGGGCCAAATAAAGCATTGGGTTTGATTCCTAAGTGATTGAGAAGCTCCTGCATGCTTTTGATGGGACACGCGGCATGATCTGATTTATACATATGAAAGGTACTGGCAGTTCTTCTGTAGAGATGACTGTAGGAGAACTACAGACAGAAGCAGGGAGAGCAATTTGTAAGCTACTGGAGCGACTCAGATGAGAGACAATGGTCTGAATTGGGATATACCTACACTTGAACTTAGCCAAAAGGCCAAACAGTGATAAATTGGGAAATATTTAAATAGGTCCCATTATCCTTGTGCTTTTTTCAGAAAACAAAGGTAAGGAATCACCTGGAAAGAGGAACCCAAGACAGTTGGGCAGATAGCTATCTTCCAAGTTTCTTGGCATAGACAAGTGAGCACCTCCAGTGTTGAAACATCTCAATTGGTATTCTGTCAATTTTTAGAGCTTTTATGAGCCCTGGTTGCACTGCTGAGTCAGCATTGGACAATTCACCTCGATGTCAGAGGTTCAAGCCCATGCTCCATGACAGAAAGAGGAGAAAAAGTCTTTGCAGAAAAATCCTGTAAAGATTTATAGTCTTGGAAACCCTACCTTGAGTCACTACAAGTCAGTATAGACTCAAGGGCAGTGAGTTTGGTTTAATGTTTTGCTTTGTTTTATTAAATATTTTATTGGGGTCTCTTATATCTCTTATCACAATGCATATATTCATCCAGGGTGTCAAGCTCATTTGCACATATGCCACCATCATCATTTTCAAAGCATTCTCTTCCCACTTGAGCCCCTGATATCAGCTCCTGATTTCTTCCCCTCCCTCCCCTACCCGTCTTCCCTCACAAACCCTTGATAAGTTATAGATTATTATTTCCATATCTTACCTTGTCCTCTGTCGCCCCTCACCCACTTTTCCATTCTTCATCCCCCTAGGAAGTGATTCTAAGGTGATTCTTGTAATCTATTCCCCTTCTCTCCCTCACACTCCCCTAATCCAACTGGTATCTCTGCTCACATTGTTGCCTTGAGGGATTTATTTATCCTGAATTCCTTGTGTTGCAGGCTCAGTAGCCGAGAGCATGCTCTGGTCTAATCTGATTTGTAAGGTAAAATTGAGGTCATGGTAGTGGGGGGAAGGATGCACCAAAGAACTAGAGGAAAGCTGTGTGTTTCATCAGTATGATACTACAACTTGACTGGCTCATCTCTTTCCTGTGACCCCTCTGTGGGGAGGTGTCCAATTGTCTACAGGTGGGCATTTTGGTCTCCACTTGATGCCCTGCCCCCATTCACATAGGGTATGATTTTGTGCTTTGTTTTTCAGCTTTATTGTCTTCTTTCAATACCATTGTTTTCCCCTGTCCCCTTGTAGCACTCGTCGTGTTGTACCTGGGTCACTATAAGTCATATTATTTCTCACTTACCTCAGCTTTTTGGATTATTTGCTCAGCAAATGGACTGACTAGTGATGGTGAAAGTTTATGACCCCTAAGAACACCTTTCATGATGTTAAATCATGTTACTAGTACCCTCCTGTTCGTTTTAAATGACTGTCCCTTGATCTGCCTTAAGTTTCCACAAGAGCACAATGAAGTGTTCTGGATTTCCCATTCTTTGCCATGTTCTGATCAAGGTCAAATGCCTTTGCATCTGACAAAGACAAAAGTAAGCATTTTGCCTACAGAATCCTTCCACTTAAATTTCCTTCAACTTGAGGTTTGAATTTTTCTTCAGTTCTTTCAGCTTGAGAAATGGCAAACATGTACTTCCCCTCGGTTTCCCAATTCCTGCCTTTGTACATTTCATTATATTTTCCTTTGTCTTCTCATCCACCCATGGGGATCTTCTCTTCATTTCTTTTATAGTTCCTTCCACTTTCTGTCATTACTCTACATTCAGGAGTAAGTTTCAGTCTCTTCTGACATCCATTGTGCTCATTTCTTTCTTTCCTGTGTTGTCTAATGGCCTTTGGTTGTCTTTAGATGGGATGCCCTTAATGTCATTTCATTTGTACGGTGTTTGGTCAGGAGTGTTCAATTTATCAAGTCTGTTCTTGAGATAATCACTAAATTCAGGTAGAATAGACTCAAGATCATGCTTTGACTCTTGTGGACTGGTTTTCATTTTCTGCAACTTCACCTTGAACTTGTACAAGAGCAATTGATGGTTTCACATTGGTACCAACTTTGTTTTGACTGATTATATTTAATATCATCTCTTTCTATCAAGTTGGGTGACTCTGACTCCTGTGTACTCCATCTGTGAGGGCCACATGTATAGTCACCATTTACATTGTTGTAAAGGGTATTGGCAATGAATAAGTCATTGCTCATACAAAATTCTGTCATGGGATCTCCAACTTCCTTTCCATCATTAAGGTTATATTTTCTAACTCTAAATCCTTCTTTGCTATTTCCCACTTTCACATTACAAAAGCCAATGATTATTCATACATCTTGATTGCACGTTTGATCAATATCAGATGGGGAAAGCAGGTAAAAAAATCTTCAGTTTCTTTATTTGGGGTATTAGTGGTTGGTACACAAATTTGAGTAGCGGTTGAATTTATAGCCCTTCCATGCAGGCAGGTGGAGAGTATTATCTGATGGCTGATGGCAATGTACAACTCAGCATCACACAATCATCAAGGATTATTTTTAATATTATCTCATGGGTCTTCACTGAGGGTATATTGGGAAGGATACAATTTTCATCAATTTACAGCTGAGTATTCTTAAGCTCACTGAGGTTCAGAGACAAGTTGACAACCACAGAAGTAGCACTAAGCTCCTTGGATCCCTGTTCCAGAGTGTCCCCCACCAATCAACCCGAAAGTTCACGTGGAACGTAAAGTCCACCTTATGAAAACTATCATGAGTTAATAAAACAGCCTGGACATATCCATGGCTATTTAAATACCCTTCATATAGGGTGCTGGTTCTTCATTATCTTTTATCCTATGTGTTATTAGTCTTTGAGATATCATAGATCACATGTACCCTCAGTAATAACAAAATTAAAAATTACCCAGGGTCTCTTTAGTCTTATGATTGCTTTTAGAGGAACCCTGGTAGTGCTATTGTTAGAGTGCTTAACTGCTAATCAAAAGGTTCATGGACCTCCTAGCCTCTCCATGGGAGAAAGGTGTTGCAGTCTGCTTCTGTGATGATTTCAACCCTTGGGAACCCTTTGGGGCAGTTCTGTTCTGTTCTACAAGGTCACTAGCAGTCCAGATGGACTTGATGGCATGGAATTTTTGTTTTGTTTTGTTTTCATTGCTTTTAGGTCAATGTGAAGGTCGGAACCTATATGCTTGTCTGCAGGTAAGTGCATTTTTGAGACAATTGAAGTTGGAGAAGAAACTAGATAAGGCCTCATAATTCATGATACAAGAAGTATACATTCCTCCAAAATACATTAGAAGAAGAGAGATGCTCAGCTCTAGCATTACTCTTAAAGTAATGCCGCGCACATCAATTAATGTTCATTTGCAATCAGCTTTTTCTCTGCCCCGCCAAAACATCCTCTTCCAAACATCCCTTTCTCAGTAGAGCCCAGATCTTTCACTGGAAAACAAGATGTTTACAAGGTGAAACGCAAGTTATTCTTTTCAGTTCTTAGTAACTTCTTAATATGATCTCTATAAACAAAGCATAGTTGGCACATTATGAAGTAAAAAGTATACCTTCTTGACAAAAAGGCATTAAGGACAAAGGAATAGTTTGCAATAAAGAAGCTGGATCCTTTTCTGCATAGCCTCAAAAGGTGTCCCTTGCAAATAAAACAATAGCACTTGGCTTGCTGACAAAAATCATTTGAAGGGCACATCTTATATACACGCAGGCCTCTAGATCTGAAGGCATTTTCAATACCTCATCCGACCCACTTCAAAAGCCAGGACTCTCCAGTGTCCTCCTTGGGCTCGTTGCTTTTCCTTTGCTGACCTCCCACTTACTGGGTATCACCTTCCTCCTACCCCAAGTTGATATATGTCTACACACAGGAAGACACTGGGAGCAGGGCAAGAGTTAAAGGCAAATAGATACTATTATAAACATAAGTCTGTAATAATGGCAATAAAAATAAGCTACACATCAATACACAGATTGACAGACAAGCTGAACAAGGGCAGAAAGAAGAAGTGGGACGACATTCAATCGGCAAACAAGATGGACAGAGGTGATTAGATAAACCTCCATGAAGGGAGGTGAGCAACTAGGGGGCAAAGTTATTAAAACTTCTTACCATAACTAAACATCTTGAGGCAGGGAGTCCATTACACATACGGGCTCAGGATCCTAGCCTCAGAGGATACCAAGGGCAATTAACATACCAGAGTCCATACAAGCCACATTCTTCATCCTTTCATGAGCAATAAGCTGGAGTATTGAAAGCTCATGAGACGTCATATAAGGAGCAAATGTTGGTCTCTCCTTATACAAAGCAAACAACAGTGAAGAGCGTCAAAGGCACATGGAAATGATTGGGCCCTAACAATTAGGAAACAAAAGGCCTAAGAGAGCATGAGAACCTCAGTTCCCACACCCTGAGACAGAAGAACTACATGACACCCTCCTACCATACTGACCATTCTGAAAGAGATCACAGAAGAGGGTCCCGGACAGAGGGAGAGGAACGTGTGGACTGAAATTCGAAATTGTAAAAATGATTCCACTTACTGGTTAGAAAGAGACTGGTGGAACACCCCAAGATCATGAGGTCTAGCCCCCCCCCTTCAGTTCTGGAACTGACTCGATTGTCACATAATAAACAGGTCTATAAAGGGGACCAGTGACACTAGGGAGATCCACTCCTTAGAATAATCAGCCCTTGGGACCCAAAGGGCAACATTTAACCGATGATAAAGGTCAGAAGGGTAATACAAACAGAAGACACAGAATGGGTGATGGTACAGGTGTGCACTGCAATGAATGCCACGGCAAACAAGGTATGACCCGTTCCGTGGAAAACCAACCTGATCTATAAACCTTCACCAGCTTCACAACAAAAACATCACATGGTGAACAATGTAATTCACAATAAAACGAGCTGTTATTTATATCTCTCAGAATTCATTTTCAGGTCCTTAATGAGAAAGTCATTTAACACCTGAAAAGCTGTCACATGCCTTACATTTCACTTTCAGGCATACCACCCCAAAGGGGTAAGAAGCCTGCCGTCATGACATACTTAAGAATGCAACATCCTTTTATTCCAACATGTAGTTAGTCCTGAAATAAAAATAATCTGGAAGAAATTAAATTTCCCTCTTTGTTTTAGCCAAAATTTTTAGACACTGAAACAACTACCAAAAGTGCACACTAAAAAAACAGGGGATGGCTGAGCCCTGGTGGCATAATGGTTGTGTGCAGGACTGCGGCCCACTGGCTTGGCGGTTCAAATCCAGCAGCAGCTCTCCAGGAGCAAAGCTGGGCCTCCCACACTCACAAGAAGGCAGTGATGCCCCCCCTCAAAAAAAACAGTGGATACAATAGGCAGGCATCGACTGTCAAATCAACCCATTATAAACCAGGATTAATCTGGATCTATGTCCTCACATCTACCTTGTGAAGTAACAAGAACAAAAAGGAACGCTTGGGCAATTTGGTTACATTTCATCTTAAGGGCTGATGCTACGCTGTGTTGTTAAAGATTTCAAGAGGGAAAAGATGTTCTACCTTTGAACCACCAGCATTGTCACAAGCCATGGAAGTCTGAGCTCAGAGATTAGAACGAGAGTAACCAAATAAACAAAGACACCAGCTCACCTCCTATCTTAGAAGAAGCAGGTCTTAAATTTAAAAAAATGTTGATAATAAAAAAGTTGATATTATTTAATCTAGACTTATTAACCCCCAAAATATCCTGAGAGACTGAATACTTTCCCCAAAACCTTGCCTTTATGGTTAAAAAATAACTAACCAGTAGGATCCAGAGGCATGAAATCACATGTCTACACCTTGAAATGAATGACAAATTACAAACACTAAAAGTAGCACAAAGCTTACTAATTCAACATTTCATTCTCAGTTGCCAAAGAGGCACATGGCTAAGCAAGTAAAGTGTCTCTAATATGACTAGAGGGTGTATGGGAGGAGCTTGTGGGGGGAACCTGTGTTTCTAAGTAGAAATTAGTAATAAAATGTGAAGAAAAAGATTTCTAACTATCTCAATACTTCATTGGTCTAAAGTAAAACTTCAAGGGATATATATATCTATCACCAAAATTACTAATTTATATAATTTATACTTAAGGGGGTACACTTAATTAGATTGATTATTATAGGGCTGGGTCTCACCTGTAAGGCTTTTTAAAAAATCCTATGCCTACGCTCAGCAGTCAACAATACTAATAATATGACTATGCGATTCTAAGATTATAGGCATAAACAAGTATTTGTCTTGATAGGCAGGCTACAGAGAACGATCTAATCATCTATTGATTGCACGGTACAATCAGTCTGCTAATGGGCTTTCACGTCTGCATCATGTAGACAGCAATCACTCTGTGCTGGCATCCAGGAAGCCTACAATTCCGTGGCTGAAATTAAACTTGATTATTAAATAAGCAACTGGAGATCAAAAAGTGCACATGCTTACCCATTGCTATTATGAAGAAGCAACTTTAATGAGAGCCTAAAAAGATGAAATCAAAAAGGTGAAAATGATCCCTAGGAGTGGAAGGGGGCACAAAGATAATTTTTATAGAACAAGAGTTAGAGGGAAAAGAGAAGTCGTTTAGCACTTATTGAATATTAGGCACCATGCTAACACCTTCTTCATGTTCTGACTTAGTCGTCTTAATTATCACAGCAACCCCAGGAGGAAAGTATTATTAATATTTTTAAGTCGCAGGTAAACAGAGAGACAAAGTTACACAGCTATTTTGTCTCAGAGCTAATAGGAATCTAGATCTGCCGAACCCCTAAATTAATCCTCATCCCCGACAGTCCACTAAAATATGGATTCAGTCACAATCCATTTATTTTAAAAGATCATTGAGAAAGCTTCTGACCACCAGCACTCCCACACGCATTTCTCTTTGTCGTTCTACCTGGCAAGCTGCAGGAGGAGGTCCCTCAACGTGAACTGAGATCCAAGTCCCCGTTAATAGCAGAGACTTGTCAGTGAATTAGAGGCTCTCACTTTCTGAGGTGTTTCCCTAAAGGTTGGCTCTGTCATCACAGCACGTCAGTGATAGCAGGCTGGTCCGGTCACCAGTCCGTCACTAAGATTGCCACTTGGAAAACTGCTCAACGTGATACTGAAAACGGGCCCGAGTCCAAACCCTCTCCTGCTCTTTTCATCACACTCGATGACCCTCAGGTGCAAAAAGTAAGAATTTCCCACATCTGAGGCAACGCTCTCTCCACCTCGGTTGTGACTGGTTCTTTTTGTTATTGTAAGTGGCAAAAAGGTATCACTTAGACATAGGAAACACATACTCTGCCTGCCTGTGTTTGTTCTTCCTACTCCATAAGATCAGACGATGGGACTAAAACAATTGTGAGGTAAAACTGTTTTCATTTCCTTGATTGTCACCAGGATGTCCCTCCTGAAATGACTAGGTTTACATCATAGCACGTGTGCATCACAAGTGATACCCTTCGTCTCGAAAATCTAGAGGTTACTGGAGCAAAAGCAATTCCCATTCCAACAGCGCAGAAAACTATTCCGGTAAAAGGTAAAATTGAACTTACATATAGCCATGGGTAGAAAAGATGTGCTAAGATATTCAATAATATCCTTGTGTAGAAATGGAGGGAAGGTAGCTAACGTTGATATCATCGTGTAGGGCAAAGTACTCAGAAGATCATCGTTGAGAAAGGGTAGCAAACATGTAGTTGTATAAAATATTGACTGTCCAAGATCTAAAAAACAAAAGTGAGTAATCAGTCACTGAATATTTTACTATCAGAAAGATATGCTCATTTTATATGTTAATGAGTGGCCTAAACTAGCCTTCCTTCCTAGTAAGAGTTCTGAGATAGACGCCTTTGTGTGCGGTCCATTGCCCAATAAATGACCGATAAGCACCTTTATATACATGGCGACCACCTAGCTTTTCCTCAACACGCTATCCATGGTCAGTAATGCTTGATATAAACGTATGTGTAAGTCCTAGACTTCATGAAATGGAAGTGCTTGCCATTGGAGCAGAAATCTTTCACACCACCGCCTCCCATGCCAGCGCTCTGACCTCCGTTCAATCCATTTCACACGAGATAACCAAGGCTTCAGACGTGCTAGATTATTTGCCCAGTGAGATTTTAGAACGTGGATGCAGGACTCTAAAACCAGCCTCCTTCTGCTCCGTCAGCAAAAGCCGCATGTGCCTGTAACTGATGGCCAGCCCACCAGTCAATTCAGAGTACACCCAAGTAAGGAAACAAAGCGGGTGCCCGACACTGCTTGGTAATCATCTTCCCATCAACATCTGTCAAGTGGAGATGATAACAGTACCTACCTCACTTCGTTAGAAGGGTTGTTAAGAGATTTAAATGGGCTCAATAGAAAGTGGGTGACATAATACAAAATGTGTGCTCCATGCTAAATGGTCCTGGATACAGTGGGTGGGGAATGTGGACTGAAACTAAAAAATATTTTTAAAAACATGTTTACTGGTCAGA
Source organism: Nesogale talazaci (assembly GCA_004026705.1). NCBI lineage: Eukaryota > Metazoa > Chordata > Mammalia > Afrosoricida > Tenrecidae > Nesogale > Nesogale talazaci. The sequence goes on along the minus strand of PVJH01002215.1, from coordinate 39,011 downwards.
TAGAGACTGGCGGAACCATTAGTCACCCTTCATGTCTGGAAATGAACTCACCCCCATGGCTGGCTTTTCAATGAAACCATAGACAGGTCTATCAGGTGAACAGTACCTCTAGGGGAGGTAGACACACCTCAGAATAATCAACCACTGGGTGCCAAAAAGGCAGCATTCACCCACGGTCACAGTTCAGAAGGGAATAGGAAAGGAGAAGCGAAAACAAGAAACAGGAAGGAAGTGGAATAGTAAGGTTATATTGTGGAGATGCCATCAACCAATAGGTGTCTGAGTTGTTGAGTGGAAAACTGGAAGCCTTCTCAATAAACCTTCACTCAATTCACCATTTTAAAAGTTTTTTTAATGGGTGCTCTATAAATATTAGCTGTCGTTTTATTATTCCATTATGATCACCTGCACCCAGTGTTAAAATAGAAGCCATTAAAAACAACACCTTACTCATACTTAGAGTGCAGTTAAACCAAAACCTATCACCCTGAATATCTATTTCGATGGTCCAGCATCCTGGTGGTTCTGTGGGTTAGGTGTTAGGCTGCTATCTGCACAGTTGGTGGTTCCAATCCAACAGCCACAGCGCTGGCGAGAAGATGAATGAGGTGCCTGCTCCCATAACAATTTACAATTCTACTGTAAGCTCTCCTTGGGATTGCAGTATGTTGGAATCAGCACGTTAGACATGGGTGTGGGGGTCAGGGAGCTGTACCTGTACATACACAGGCCATGCGCCAAGGCTCAATGATGAAGACCGATCATTTTCATATCCGTGATCATAGAAACCATAAGACCTTTGTTTGGCTTCTTCCTGCTATCTTGACTCCCAATGTTAGTTCTGATTATTATTAAAATTAACTGGCCATCCCTCAGCAGACACGCCAACTGCCAATCGAGAGAAGATAGCCAAACAGTACAATGGGCAATGAGGGTCGGTCAACCTGGGACCCGCACTCACAAAATGGAAAATTCACAGGTGCATGGCTGGGAATCTGCTGAGGCTGCATCTTGCTGCAATCGCAGCTCATTTTAACCTAATTACAGACCATTTACACTGGAAAGCATCCAAGAGCCTTCTCTGGAGCATGCACTCACTGCCATCTAGTCATCGCTGCTCACAGAAATAGCGAGCCCAGTCTTTCTCCCGAGTTGCTGCTGGCTGCCTTGAACAGCCGACTATGTGTACTGCAGCCCAACACTTAACCACTATGCAACCAGGGCTCCAGCTTTCCTATTAGGAAACTAAGGCTTGGAGTGGGGGAGAGGTTGTCTGCAATCACCTGAGAACTCGTAGCTAAACTGCAACAAGCACACAGGTTAATTCTCTTCCCTGATGCCTTATAACCCCCAGTGTGTACTGGGAGGGGGGATTTTACTGGATCTAGCTATGGTGCAGTGGTTCTCAGACCCAGAACGCCACAGAACTTGTCCAAAATCCAGGTCCCTAGAACCTACCCTCCAGTGACCTGTATTCAGAAGTCCTAGGATGGGACCGAAAATTCCATGTTATTAACTGAGCATGTTCTTCAGACCACACGTAGAGACACAATCCCAAGGCACCGTCTGATGTGCCTTTTCCAGCACATGGTGTATAAATAACAGCGAAGAGTAAAGTTACAAAATAGCTAGAGATAGAAATGCAAAAATATCAGCCATTCCCCTGAGGTGTCATCATTTCCCTATGCATTGGAAGTCAATGGGCTATGACTGACCAAAACCTTCATCTTCCACCAGACCTGGTGGTACCGGGGTTAAGTGTTGGACATTTCGCCCCCAGCAGCTCCCTGGGAGAGAGAGAAAGCAGTCTTCATCTATAAAGGTTTACAGCACCAGAAATCGCACAGCATGTTCTATTCCGCTTGATAGAATTGGTATGAGTCAGAATGGACCCAATGGCCATGGGTTGGATTTGATTACATCTTACACAGAGGCTTTGAACATAGAACAGCTCCCTTAAGGCAGTGGGGCCTCTCAGATGGCCCACAGCGCAGTGAGATCAGGACTGGGAGACAAAGAAAAGGTAGGTGTTCACTCGCTGACATGCTCATGACAGCCTTCGCCGTGCCAAGATTTCTCTCGCCCAAGTTCACAGCTGGGATAGGAGCACAATGAAAGTGGCTAGGCTTAAGATGCTACAAAAATAAATAAATAAATAAACATGGCAAGTGACTTGATAAATTTCCACATTTAAAAAATTCACCATAACACAGAATTACAAACGTGGGGGGGGGGGGCGGGAAACCAAACTCAATAGGCATACTTTTCATCATGTGCATGAAAGTAAAGTTTTATAAGCTTTTCAAATTAAGAATATATAAATTAGACAAACCATTCAGCATTCTCTTAGGAAAGGCAAAGAGACCCCACCAACCGACCACCCCTGCCCCAAACCTAATTTTTCTCTATAATGAAACTTGACTCATAACTCCTCCAAGGGACCAGACTATCGATACTTTAAAGTTAAGCAACTAATGTTTAAAAAGTACATTTTCTGCCTTACCCCCCACCCACCAAATCTCTTTTGGTTGTATGGTCATTCATTCTGTTCACTCAAACACAATATTGGGCAATGGAGCAGTATAGATGATATGATATTTTCCTTTTGGATGAGAAGAATTTGGTGAGCAAGTCAGCTAATGAATTTAACCAAAGACACCTAATCAAAAAGGGGTAGAATTAAGGAAAGGACAGTGCTCTGGGGCCTATTCCAAAGCGTCCACCCATGCAGATGGCACTGAACAGCATTTTGTAACTGCAACTGACTGCTGTGTTCCATTCAGGGTTCTCAGACCTTTCTTCGTATTTAACCTCCTGAAGTCAGGAAAAACTGAGCCCCAGGAGAATGAGCAATTTGTCCATCATCTCAGAAAACTAGCCAATGAACTGAAGCCTGCACCTCAAGCTCCACCTCTTCCTTTTTCGTGGGGTGGGAGGTCAGGTTCACACTCTGAGCCCCCCCCCCCCCCACCCGGAGGTAATGCAAGCAAGAGTCTGCGTGACAGGCAGATGAGGAGGGAAGAAAGGCTCTCTGCTTGTACTCTTCTCCTCCCTCCAGCTCCTTCTCCCCCAACACAAGCCCACCGGGGAAGCAACCCTCTGGCAACACAAGAGCCAGAAAGGAGAGGAGAGGGCGCTATCATGAAGTCTGAGGGTTAAAAAAAAAAAAAGAGAGAGAGACTGAATAAAAGACCTCCCAAGCGACTGAGTATAGGAACAATTGTGGTCTCCAAGCCCCTGGCTCAGCATCCCTAAGCACACATGTATCTTTCCGTAGGTCTCAAATGGGATGCTCACCGTGTTGGCCATGCTGGAGTAAAGGGACTAGATCCAGGAGAGTCACCAAAGTCACGTAGAGGCCTTGATAGTCCAAAGAAGGGTAGTCTGACAACTGAGCATCACGACTTTGCGGGCCGCGTTCGGAGGGAGCATCTCGCAGGACGCTGTAAAGGAGGGAGCGAGTAACAGTAGGGTTGATGGAACTGACCTGCGGTCTTAGAGATGGGGTGAGTGGGAATGGCACAGGAAAAAGACACATGGTCATGGGCACTGTCAAATTGGAGGCATCTTGGCTTTCCTTCTTCCCTGTGCGGGACAAAATGCTGTTGGGGGGACAAAGAAAAAAAAGAGACAACAAAGACACAAAGAACAGCACATTACATTGAAATGACACTCTAAAACAAATAATAAAACACCAGATACGCCCCACATAAGATGCATTCGCCACACCAGCAGCGTCTACCAATCTCGTACGGGGCGCAGAGCCTCATGCGCAGAGAGACCAAGAATACAAGGTCGATTTGGTGGGGGTGTCATTGCATCTCATGTGTTATCTGGTTCATAAGGAGCAAAAATATAAAAGTGCATGTTTCAGTGCCAAACCCATGTTTTACAGTTTATCCGTTTTAGTGAAGGAGAGGTTCCCTGGGAGTGAAAACATTGGTTTTGTCTAAACAGGGAGGGTTTGTTTGGGGGGATTTTTTTTTCTCCTAAATTAAAGGGAGTTTTCAAAAGAAAGGATGTTCTCAGCAAGATTGGTGGAATCCAGTAAGTAAAAACGTGCAAAATATAGGTATGGCACTTGCAGAAACATGTTTTAGCAAAGAATAAACATGTGTGTTTATTAAGAAAGTCTTAAAAATCACATGTTTATTGCATCAAAATAATGTCTATATGTATATTATGATACTGTGTCATGACATTCTGTCAGTATCATTTGAGATAATGAGGTTTAAACAGGCATATGAATTTAGAAATAATATATATTTCTAAAAGGTTAGCTAAACTACATTGGAGAAGCTATAAAATAATATATAGTAGATGGTCTGCAGCGTATGTTTGTGAGCTAATGGTGATGGTTATTTACGTGTGTCTTTTTTTAATTTTGCATGTTGGGGAGGAACCATTTTAATTTGTGAATACAGACAGTAGTTTATTAAATAGTTACTTTCAAAAGCCTAAGAACTAAGCAAGCAGTATCTGTCGTAAAGCCGAACATCACACAGAATGATCTCATATACTACTGCTGCTACTTACGTTCTGACTCAACAAAACTCACTAAAAACTAAAGAAAAGGTTATTTAGAAAGTTTAAAAAAAAAGTTTCATGGGAATAAAAATAAAATCTAGAAATAAATTAGTTGTCTTTTAGCCTTAAGTTTTACATAAAAGCTTTGGCAGGAAAAGTGATAAAGCAGAAAAGTTGAGTTAAAAATAAAAGAAATCACTGCTCAGCCAAATGTTGATTTAGGTTTCCTTTTTAATTAACTTACACTATTTATCATTAAAGACCCCAGCTATACATTATAGGGATAATATCTGCTGTGCTTACAAAGGGCTTTTATAGAGAACACTTATGTGTTAATCAAAATCAATAACAATTTATAAATGCTTCTTTACATAAAAATAACCTCATTTTACACTTAATCTACTTGCATCAAACATTACTGGGTTCTTAGTTAATGATATTCCATTTACAGTTCTACAGTGGAGTGAAGAATTGGTTAGTGCTAGCATGCTTGCTAATGTTGAGTGTACATTTATCTTTATTTACTCTTGCTGCAAAGAATGTTATAATGTAAGAAAAATGACTACATGCTTTTTATTATCCATGTGCCTAATTTACCTCGATTTCCTTTGTCTTCTGTTACCAAATGTCCAGGGCAAAACAATTGATAATAATAAAGATAATTTCAGGAAAAAAAATTATGTAAGACTTCTTGACAAAAAAAAAATGACGTTAAGATTTAGTGTGTTTTTTTGGTTTTGTTTTGTTTTTTACTTTTAAATGGATTTAATTTACCTCTTTTGTGTGTGTGATGTATTTGCCTTTATAAGCTAATACACTACCATGGAATTATATTGACATTCCAGTTACCCCTGCCTGCCTTCATCTACCATAAATACCATCTGCTTCTACATCAGACTTTATGCTTTTCTCATAAAACTCAATCACTCCTAAAGCACCATCTGTAAGTGGGATACCCTTAAGGAGATCAGTCACCTGGCACGACTTTTGTCCTGTAGGGCTCTACTCCCCTGAACATCCCTTACACTCACAATAGAGAAAAGTCCCATCAAATCCAGTACTTAATGGCCTACTGCCAGCATCTTTTCAAAATGACAAGAGGTGGACCTTGAGGAGCTGCATTTTGTCTTAGAGAACAAAATCCTGTCATCAATGAATGCTACCCTTGACATTGAAAAAAACTGAATAAATGAACTCGCTACTGTGAGTCAGTTCCAAGTCATTGCCACGGCAGAGGGCAGCGTAGCACTGCCCAGAGTGGACCAGCACCGGGCAGGGCTTCCCTCTGCAGAACACGTGGACACATGAGTTGGAACCGACTTAACAACACCTCACAGCGAAAGCGTCCTTGAAATGGAATCCAGAATTTTACCAGATGTTTCCTTCATGGAGGAAATATAGCACATTATGTTCCTTCCATTTTACATATTAGGATGCTCCCTATAACTTCCCCAAAACCAAACTCATTGCATCAAGTCGATTCTGACTCAACGCAGACCCTAGAAGACAGAGTAGACCTGCCTCCTTGGGTTTCTGAGACTATCACCCTTTGGGGGAGTGGGAAGCCTTGTCTTTCTCCCGCGGTGGCACAAGTGCTTGTCAAATTCACCCTGGGGACACGCCTTTGATACTCTTCCCTTCCTGGATATGTTGGGTCCCAGCGATAACCACAACAGCTCCTTACAGGCAGGAAGGGAAGAAATGTCCACAAGGGAACACTGACCTTCTTCTCTCTGCCTTTACATTTTACAAGTCGGTGAGGCTGAGGTGGGGAAATGGCTGAAAATGATTTTTTCATGAAACCAATTTGAAAATACTGTTCATGTGTTAACATAAGGAAATGTTTTCATTTGTGGAAAAAAAGTAAGAAGGGCTCATGAGTCAATGTATAATGCATTGTGATTTCATGACATTTTGTGACATTTATTCAGAAAAAAAAAAAGAAAAAAACTTACTTCCCCAACCATACTGTCTAACTTGGGAATGAGACCATCATTCTCCCCTCAGAGATTCTTTCCCAGAGTTCCAGAGACCAACCCCAAAAGAGTATGAGGCATGTCTTGCTCAGAAGAGTTAGACCCAGCTTGTCACCTTTCCTCTTTCCTCATGAAATTCTCTTAATGAAGCAATGGCTTTTCCAACATCAAGCGTTGGGAGAGAAGAGGGCATGAGAGGAAAGATGAGAAGTTGCCCGGAGGGATGTACAGCACAGGAAAAATTAATGCCAACCTAGGCTTTCTGGAAGACTGTGAATTCGACCTTTGAATGGGATCTACGCACCGAACCAAATTTACTCACTTCAAGGTACTCTAAAACTACTACGTGAATTTCAAATCAACATGTGAAGATATTTCTATTTTTCCTCACCAATTAGAAGGGAAGAATTCTAATTAAGATGACTGAGTGGTGCCTAGACTCTCTTTTAAAACATAGTAAAACTTTTCAAAAGCGTTAGCAACAAGCGGCTCTCCACAAACTTAATGATGTTTTTGTTGAGTTAATGTCTTCTGATTAACAGGCTGAATGGCTCCAAAGAGAGATCTGAAGAAATGAATTCCAAAAGAATGTCCGAAGTAGAAGGAACTCTGGGGACCTTCCCATGTTCTGCCAGGTAAAAGGCGGGATCCGTAACAAGGATCTGCAATCTTTCACAGATTCCACATCTTTCAGCCACAGACTGTTTGCCACATAACATGAATAAACTCCACTCCAAGAGTGAGCGAGGATTAAGCAAGATGATACCTGTCATTTCTTACAGAGCTAAAAGAAAAAAAAAACTCTGAAGTTGTGTTAAAACACAGGTCTTGCTCAATTAAAATGAAGACAAGTCAGCCTAAGGTTGAAATTTCACCCAGCACCCCACTGCACTTTGGGACTAAGTCTAGAAGGGTTCCCACATTGAATGGAGGAATGAGCTAAAAGTCATTTCCGTTCAGCAAACATCTATGGATCCCTTTCTATGTGCCCAAGGGTTTCTTAATGTTACCAAGCACAATAACACATAGAACTTGCCTCCCATGAACCTAGAGTGTCAAGAGTCCAGCACTATCGTGGGTTAAGTGGACAAGTGAGGAGGGCTCTGACGGCTGGGCGGTCATTGATAAGATTTATCCTCTCTCCACTAAAGAGCTTGGATGGCCCAAAGGGGAAGAGCTCAGTGGCTAACAGAAGGACCAAAAGTTTGAGCCCACGAGCTGCTCCAGGTGTCTTAGACGTCCTGAGCATTCCCCTCCTCCTGTTCACCTCAAAAAGAGAGGAACCGATTCTATGATCTCAATGAATGCCGTTGATCCCCAGTGGTCAAGCCAAGTTTATAATAACAAAGCAGGCCTGTGCTAGGCTCGAGAGTGCTACAAAAGAAAGGCAGCAAGGAGTAGAATGTCTGAGAACTTGCGCTATAGAGTCAAACTACCTCACCGACCCCGTGGCCATTGAGTCAGTTCTGACGCAGCCACTCCATGGAACAGACTAGAACTGCTGCTGAGGTTTTCTGAGCATGTGGGTCTGGACAGCAACAGATGCCTGCATCTTTTCTCCTCGGAGCAACTGGGAGACTCAAACTGCCAGCCTTTCAGCTATCAACCTACTGCTTAACTGGCTGCACTACCACGAAGCCTCCCCTGGGTTAGGGCAATCATGACTAAATTCTGGTCCCGCCACTTGTGAGATATGCAATATTGTGAAGTGTTCTTAATCCCGTGTTCTTTCATTTCATTATCTATAAAATCATTGTCATAGTATATTTAAATATTTAATAGTATAAATTGTATTTTTCTACTCCACCCTATAGGGTGAGTTGGCATCGACTCGATGGCAGCAAGTTTGGCTTTCTTGGGTATAGAACTATTATGAGCTATACAATGAGAAGGTACATAAAAAATGCTTAGGGTACTTTACTATTGTGATCTCCTAATGTCGATGTTTTCATTACAACTGTAGCTAGTATTGCTGAGGCAGTCACATCATCTCCTGTCAACTTGCAAAGGGGAGGATTCTAGCCTGTCAATAGCTCATGGCCAATCATGCCTCTCTGGGGGCCTGGCCTTCTTCTGAGGATCCAGGGAGCTCCTGTCTTCCTCCCTGGAGGTGGGTGGGACACACACACTCTCTGCTTTGCCTTCCTGCGGACAAGAGAGATGGATCCGCAAGACTTTTCACCCACTGGCCTGTGACTTCCTGCATTCGGCGTCATTGCAGGTGCTGTGTGAATCTGAAGAGGTATTTATAGATTGGTATTGAATATATGGGCTAGTATTAGACGTATAGACTTGATCTGGACTGGGTTGGGATGTTTTCTTAATATACAATTGAGCTTTTATATAAAGCTCTCTCATACACATGTATGTCTCTAGATTTGTTTTAGTCAACCCGAAATAACACAATTACCATGAGTAATAGTTGACGATTTCATCTCCTTTTCTAGTGGAACTCAAGCTAAACTGTGTAGAATCTTCTCGAATAGGCCACGTTAACAAGCTTCTTTACTACCAGTTTCACCATTAACATACTATCATCCAATGACTATATTCCAGTGACCCATTGTTCAAGAAAATGGAATCTTCATGTCTTCCATACATGCTTTTCTTATGGACATCAAGTCATCTCTGACTCATTGAAACCCTATGGGGCAAAATAGAGCTATAGCTGTTTCTAAGACCGTAAAACTCTTTAGAGGAGTGGGAAGCCTCATCTTTCTCCCGAGAAGTGGCTGGTGGTTTTGAACTGCTGACTATGCATTTAGCAGCCCAACACATAGTCACTACACCACCAAAGCTCCATGCATGCTTTACCATCCTAAATTTCTTAGCTTTTTGGCATAATGACTAAGACCTGAGTAAAAAGCTCTGAAGTGCCAACTGGGATGTCACAGTTTCTTTGCAAATGGAATTCACAATCTGCTGCCTACTGAAAAGTGTCTCTCACATCGAGAACCTTCGGAATTTATAATAAAGGAAAGTGCTTCCCTTGGAGAACGTTGACCTCAAATTCATGAGAATTCTCACGAGAACAGAAGCAGATGCCTTGATTTATCAGTATCTGATTATAACTCAGAAAACTGGGCTAATGATTTCACAGTGAAGGGAAAGAAGATATCCTTTTAAAGGATCCTAAACTCACTATGCAAGTATAAAACCTATTCATCTGACACAAAGAAGCCCTTTGAAAGAGAATACAGACAACAAACAATTTCAATGAGAGAAAGATATTCTGAAGGCGAACAAGAAAACTCAAGGTAGCAGATCTGCAGAAAATGGGAAGCTTCTTTGGAGAAAGCATTCAGTTTATCTGTGACAAAGCCTTAGACCACTGGAGAGATGCAACACCACAGCAGGGACGTGAGTTCTTCGCCTTCTCCTGAATGCGTTCTTGTCCTAAGCATAACTAAGCAATGACACATTGACTGTTAGGAAGCGAAAGCCACCTAGGATCCAAGCCGATCCTAGATTCCTAAGTCTGATTTGGGATGAAAAGAATATGGTCATGGAAGGCACCAAGCCCTGGAACTGAATGGAAAGTGAGGTGTTCCTACTTCCTATGGTGTCCCACCACAGAGAGTTCCCTCTGTCCTTCTCATTTGCTCTCCCTAAGGAGTAGCGGGAAGCAGATAGGTCCCTCCTCTGTAGGGTAGTTGTAAAAGCATTCCCACGTTCTTCGGCTCCTCATTCCAGAGAAGGAGAGAATTTTAGCATCAAGTGTAAAGCATGTAACACAGGACGTGTTACAGAGATTAAAATTAGTAGTCCTTACCACAGCTTACACTTCAGGAAATAAAAAATACTCATGGTGAGAGGAAAATGCTATCGAATTATGACTCTCTGGAAGAACAAAGCTATTTTCTATTCCTAATATTAAGTACTCCATAGCCTCCGTCTAGCCCCTCTTCATATCACTGGTGTCATCTAACCCCCATCACTTGATAAAGCTTTCAGAAAGACATTGGGTTGAGGAAAGCAGACACTAGCCCGGGTATCCCGTTTAGTTCCAATTGGCCCATTGGCCTCTGCTGCTAGGACACCCTGAGGACCTGAGTCCAGACTCTTCTGGCAGAGCCCTAGAAAACAGAAGGCCCTTTGAAATGTTCAGTTCAATAAAAATTTGGGGCCCCATAAATTCAGCAATACTACCTAACGATTCTTTCAAAGAAGAGGATATGTTAAAGCTTACCTTAACAAAGTCTGAGAAAAGTATTTCAGGGTGTTTGCAATATCTGTTCCTGAAGGGACAGGATAAATGTTGTGAAGAACCCGGTTATGATATTCCTGCAAGTATCGGATCTTGGAAGCAACTAGATAAAAGCAAAACAAGAAAAGAAGGATCGTCTTGTAATATGCATTAGGCAGAGGGGTATTTTGTTAGTCAGCAGACAATGGACCTTAATCACTAGTTTTCATGTAAATCCTTACTAGAATTCTATGATAGAATTACAAAATATTTCCAATTACTTATCACCATGGTCAGTCCACAAAATTATTTCCAGTTATCTGGTTACCATCCCATTCGCAAATTATTCATTACTTTTTTATCACTAAAGAAAGTAGCCCTTCAAATGCTTTTATGATCCTTCTCAGCTTAACTTATCATTAGCAGTATGACAATAGATAAAAAAATCTCTGCAGCAGAGAATTATATTTCATGTTGGTTAACTAAAACTGAAGGAGGGAACTCAAAGGTCTTGTTTAAAAGCTGCTGCAAAATAGGGAGTCTACTGCACAAAAACATTTGTTGCAACCAGTCTTTTAGCTCAGTGAGTGATCATGGAAGTGTGAGAATGTGTTCCAAGGAGATGACTCTGGTGAGTGTTAAGTAAGAATACAATGATGGTGTGGTAACAAAGATATTTGAAAAGGAATGTCACAGCTCTCTCTTCCAAAGAATTTCACAAATTAAAAAAACTTCCCATTAGCTCCCGGAGCTTGACGAACCAGATCTTCTCAAGATTGGGGAGCGACTGGCATAGTCATTTACCCTCCTGCACCTACCTGTGGTCACCAGCATTGTCCACATTCCTGACCTGACTTTGGCCCTGGTGAGTGGCCCCATGCTAGTCATTCCTCTTTGCAAATCCCAAGGAGTCATGGTGATCAACTTCTCTCAGGTCTCCTCTTCCACAGAGTTCTCAATACTGTCCATTTGTCCTTTCAATCTTTAAGGTTACCAAGAGAGCCTCTTGGGTGGCAGGACTCACTGTCAGTAGTTAACAGAAGATACGTCAAGTCCCGGAGAAGCAAGGCCTTGCTGGTTCCCAATATCCAATCGAAATGAGCTCCTGGATGAACGCTAACTGAAATGCTGGTGTAAGCAACTTAAATAAAGTCAACATGCTTTTGGCAGGGGGCGGGTTGTAGAATCTCAGAAATGTTGACATGTCATAACTGGAAGGCTCCTAGAGACTTTTTTATCTGTACACACTTCATTTTAAGGATGAGGAAAATGAGGTACATGGGTACCTTCAATGCCAGAAGTCAACTAGACTTTAGACCTCCTGGACCTTTCCACTAGCATATACTCTTCAGAAGGCGATTTCAAAATGAGGTCAGCAGGTGTACAGTGGATTTTCATGTCATGGCATCAAAGCAGTTGGCAACTGGCAATGGCCATTTACCTAATCATCGATTCTAAGCCCTGCAGATACACTTGTCAGGCTTGGCTTTGCCTTCTCTTGCTACTGTACCACATCTATAACACGTTTGACATTTTTCCCACCCCACCACTTCCCCCCAAAAAGTCTAGATTGCACATCGTGATCTCTTGAGTTTTGTACAGTACATCAGTTATGAAGAAAGTAGTAAGCGTATATTCACATCTCAATTTTAACCCCATAACTGTGTGGCCATAAATAACTTTTTTTTTTTTTGCTGAGGTAAGACTGACCTAGGTAGTTCTCTGAACTATTTCATTCACATCATCAACCAAAACCCATTATCTTAGCAGTGTTTTTGGTCAACAGTTCCTTTTAAAAAACAAAATCACACTACAGACAATCCCACTTTAAGATCTAATTCCCAAGTTTTGAACATTTGAGATATTTGGCAGGCAAGCATATACTTTCTGCCCCTTCTCTATCAAAATTATGCTTGGTTACAGTGAATTTTCTCAAGCTTTAATATTCAGCAGGTCTCTGTAGAGTATTTCTGGAATGCCATTAATCATTCCACCACCTAAAAAAGAAGCGATGAGCATGCAGGATCTGTACGGTAAGCTCAAATGAAGAGAGAAAAGTCCTAGATCTCGCAACTAGATGGTTGACCCATAATTCAAGAGCTACAACATTGAAATGCTATAAAGACAGCAAGAACTCTAAAGTGTTTGTAGACTGAATGAAAACCTTTAGAGTCTCTTCCATGAAGATGCAGCAGCCGATCCCTTTCAAGCATGCAGAAGAAAACAAAGGCTAGAATCACTCCATTCTCGCAGGTGTTTTAATATGTTACCAGCTACACACTGTATTGTTGTTTACTTGCTTACCTCTTTACTTTTCTATCCCAGATTATAAATTTCTTGAAGGCAGAAACTGTATCTTGGCTGTCTCTTTTCCCCAACACAGCACACTGCCTGACACTTGCTAGGTGCTCAATATATTTGTAGAATAAATTAACACTTCGATAATAGCACTTATCACTTGGGATCAATGTGTGTACTTCCACACATAAAGACAATAACTGATGAGTAGGGGTGGGGGAAAGACGTAATAATGGCGGAATAGAGAGGGGGTAAGCCAACGAGGAGTAATCTGAAAAGACCATCCACTGAATGGGCTGGAAGAAATGTCCTTGCTAACCTGTACCTTGGTGAATGCAGCGAACTCTGATATAGACATAGCTTTAACGTTCATGCAAACAGCCAGAAAGGTCCCTAAGACACAGTAAAATTGTAATTGTGCTCAGGATTTAAGAGGCACTCATTTATAATTCAACAGTTATATAAAGGAAGTGGTCTTCTGATGGCTAAGTAAACCCATATGTCTACCCAACAAACTGATGCCAGGACAGATGTCTTGTCCTTTACACCACCAGATAGCTGAATGCTCTTTCGGAAACTCAGGTAATTAGACAGATTGGATCTAAACTAATCATCTTCAACCTCCCCTCATCCTCGGGTGACATTTCTTAGTTAAGGTCTTTCTTCCACTCTCCTTTCATCTCGACCTTCATCCCTTCCCCATGCTCCTCACAACTAACCTCGCCCACCCCTTTCCTTACATTTTAAAAAAAAATAGAAATCGTCTTATAGTAAATCTTACACAACCGTGAATCAGAATTAAGAGCATCAGCTCTGAGTCAAATAATTCGGAATAAAGATCTTGGCTCCCTCCCTACAAAGCTCATTTCCTCATCTGTAGAATGGGGATCATCATTATACTAGCCACAGAAAGCAATGTGAAAAAGAAATCACTGGTCCGGCGCCGACGACCTCCGTGGCCATCATGCCTCTCGCGAAGGACCTGCTGCATCCCTCTCCCGAGGAGGAGAAGCGGAAACACAAGAAGAAGCGCCTGGTGCAGAGCCCCAACTCCTACTTCATGGATGTCAAGTGCCCGGGCTGATATAAAATCACCACGGTCTTCAGTCACGCACAAACGGTAGTTTTGTGTGTCGGCTGCTCTACTGTCCTCTGTCAGCCTACAGGAGGAAAAGCCAGGCTTACAGAAGGATGCTCCTTCAGACGGAAGCAGCACTAAGACCCTGAATGAAGATGTGTGGCAAGCCATTCTAATAAAACCGCTTTGGATACAAAAAAAAAAGAAAGAAATCACTGTATTTTCTATTTCTGATTGTCCTTCCAGTCATTTATTTTTATTTACGGTGTGTATTCAACATAAATCAATTCCATAACATGAGGGGTTACCATGAATGAAAGCCTCAATACCCAAACTCAACACAGGTGTACAGTATTCATAGATGAAGCTAAAGGGAGTGCTCATTCACACACACAATATCTTAAGATCTGTTGGATCTGGTTGTCCTTGTGTGCAGATTTCTAAGGATGAAGGGAAATGCGTTTGGTTACCAAAAACTACTGGATTCATATTAGATTCTGGAACATCTAATCATCAGCGGGTGACCACGCGGACAAAAGACTCCACCGTGTGTGCAGGCTAAAGAGGTGTCTGTGCTTGGAGACAGTTGCTAAAGGATTAACTTTCCAGAATCAAGCCCTGTACTAGGGACCAGATTCTCACCGTCTAAAAATACTGACTGATACGGACTGATACGGGGAATATTCCAAATGTGACTTTTCAGATTCATATAATATTTTTTAAAGTATGTACACAAAGCACAGAAACGCTTCTGTGAATTTAATACAAGTTGGCTTCCACTTTTCACTTCCCACATCCTTGATCTACATTGTTTTTGGCTCCTTCGCATATTTTTATTTCAGATTTCTTTGGCTTTACTTTGAGAGAAGAAGAATTTTCACCTTGCATGAAGTATTTAAGCAGCACAGAAATAAAAAAGCAGTATTTTGAAATTAGTTGAGGTCAATGCACTTCCTACTTTTTATATTTGTTTTAAACGTATTATGAATCAGGAGTTAATACATATATCATACATTCCACAGTTCCATCACATCACACAGCATTGTACAATGCTACCACCATCAGTTTCCAAATATTCTCTTTCTTCCTGGACTCCTTGACATTGTCTCCCTTTTAAACTCCCACCCATCCACCCCACACCCCATCGAAACCCTTATTCTACTTGCTAGCCCTATAGGTTCATCAGTCCTAGGTTTCATGTACTGAAAAACAAGAAAACATGCAACACAACTTCTGGTGCTCTTGTTGGATGGCAATCCATGATTGAAAATGCCTGCCATTGGATGTTTTACGTGCATAAGCAAAATCGACTCATTAGGCTTGCATCTGATGGCTTTGCATGAAGAGTTGTACATCACAATCCCTCATTCTCAGGCACACATCAATTCCGTACAAAGCCAAATGCAATGCCCAATCCGAAACCTCGACGTGAGAGAGGTCAGGTCTCAAGAGAGCAGTGACATGTCAAGGATGCAAAACTTTCATCTAGAGGATACTGGCTTTACATTAGCCCTGCTGAAACAATGCACGGAGGGTTTACAGTAACATCTGTCACTAGAAGCTCTTGCTAAGGTGCATATGAACAAAACCATGACAGCTTTTAAAATGACCTAATCATGCTACGGTCTGGGAAACGCACAGGGGCGGTTCTATCTTGTCTCCCAGGGCCGCAGTGAGTCAGCATAGACTCCATGGCAGGGAGTTTCTCTTGGTTTCGTTTGGCTTCTGTTTGTTCAGAATCGTTTTACGGCCTTATAGACTTGATGCACAAAATGCAAACCGATCTTCCATTCACGTCTCATCCTCTAGCTCTTGAAAAAATAAGACCATTTTTAAAAGGTGAAGTTTTAATTGCCGATATTTCTTCATCCACATTTAAGGAAACCATCTCTTACTTTGGGGGATGTCGTCACTCTTCACTGCACGTGAAACTCCATACCCATGACGGGGCCCTCACCATCTGGTCAAACCTTTCGTGTGTGCTCCAAATCGATGAAACATGAGCATCTCAGTGGTCTCTGTGTCAATAATAGAGGTGTGGGACAGTACATTCCATGAAGATCTATCTGATTTTTCCTGGCCACACCAGACTTTTGGCTATCATTTGGATTGGGTTGAGAAGATGGGGGAAAGAGAGGTGTTTATTTGCCAGAATCTCTTAACAATAGAAGCATAGAAGGGAGAGTAAGACCACAAGGAGACCAGCTGTTCACTGCAGGGACCTCCATTTTCCTTGGTGGTCGTGTTCGGTGGATTGGTGTCAGGTGCTACTTGGGAGGGTGATGGAAGGTATTTGTGATGTGAATCGATCTGGTGTGGAGGAGCAGTCCCGGGAGTAGCAGCCCAGCCCTAGCCTTGCCTCCTCCATGGCGTGATTCACATCCCGCGGGGTGCTTGCTGGGAGTGCCGAGAGTTGCTGCTCAGAGCCAACAGAGAAAGGTGGAGGGTGCAGCTGGCTGGCAGGACTTTATAGAGCAGGGCACTCACAGCAACAAATCACCCATACCCACGTCACTTCACATGGTACCGACTCCATAATTAACACGTCACTCATCATGGCAACCCAACAGCCAGAGCAGAACTACTCCTGAGGGTTTCAGAGGCTGCCCATCTTTCAGGGAGCAGACAGCTTCCTCTCTCTCCCTGGGAGTGGCTAGTGGGTTTGAACCATCCATCTTGGCAGTTAGCTTCCCAAGGCTAAACCCACTGTGCCACCAGGAATCCTTAATTCAACATTTCTCCCTGCCATGAAGTCAATTCCAACTGAGAGGGACTCCACAGGACAGGGTAGCAAGCACAGGACAGCTGCTTTCCCCCACAGACCACCTTCCACAGACAGTAGATACAAAACACCTATTTTCCATCTCATTCTCTTCTTACTAAGCATCAATCCTACCATAGTGCTCTTGAGTAATCTGTTGTCTCTCCAGAGACATTAGTCCCCCTCACTAAAGCATGTCCATCAACATTCAAATGTATTAGAGGATCTCTTATTTAAAACAACTCTTCCTTGATCTTACATTCTACTCCAGCTACTGACTTCTCTTCACATGAGAAGAGTTATACACACACTTTCACTTTTTTCATCAATTCCTATTCATTTTTCTATGACTTCCAATACGACTTCCATCACCTCTATGACTTAACTGAATTTTCTTTTTCCAGGATCAAAAGTCTCTGTTGTCACCAATTCAAATGACACTTTCAAATCATTTCACTACGCCTATCGATGTACTCGCTGCTAATGTCAGATGGATCTTGGCTGAAAGCAGAAGACACCAGAAAGATGTTTACTTGTGTTTTTTGACTATGCAAAGGCATTTGACTGTTGGGATTACAACAAATGATGGATATCCTTGGAAAGAATGGGAATTCCAGAACACTTCACTGTGCTCAACCTAGGACCTTTACACGGATCAAGAGGCACTTATGGGAACAGAACAAAGGAAACAAAAATCAGGAAAGGTGTGTGCCTGGGTTATATCCTCTCATCATACTTACCCCATCAGTATGCTAAGCAAATACTCAGAGAAATTGGATTATCTGATCAAGAATGAAGCACTGGGGTTGGAGGAGAGCTTATCAACAACCTGCAATATGCAGATGACACAACCTTGCTTGATGAAAGTGAGGAGGCTTGGAATACTTACAGATGAAGATGAAGAAAACATGCAGGATTTGCTGAGGGAAAAAAAAAAGCATTTGCAGCTTTGAGTATGGATTAAAATTCCAAAATCCAAAGACTCTTGGACCAATAGGTCAGGAGCATCGTGATGAATGGAGGAAAGATTGAAGTTATTAAGGATCTTGTCTTGCTTGGATTCAGAGTCAGGGTTCATGGAAACAGCAGTCGAGATCAAAAGACACATTGCTTTGGGTCAATCTGCTGTGTGAGACCTCTACAGTGTATTGAAATGGAAGGGCATTAATGAGGATTAAGGTGCCCCTAGACCATGCCATGCGTGGTACATCCATTGCCTCGTCTGTTATGCAATCCACTAAGTCACTCAACCTAAGTATTCTGAAAATCAGCCTTAATCACTCTTCCCTCTTTCTCACTCCTATTGATCTATTATTGACACTACCTGCAAAATATATCACCAAACTTTCTTCTGACCTACATTTCCATTGTCATGAAGCAACACCCTCCCTCCTGAGTGAGTCTACAGTTTCCCAATGTATCTTTCTGGTTTTCCTTTATTTTATTACAGTCTCTTCTCGACAGAGCAGGAAAAAAAATACCTTTTTTATATTATAAACTGTATCATGCTGTCCTCTGTTTACTATTCTCCAATGACTGACTGCCCACTGCCCACAGAATAAAATTCAAAATCCTTAATCTGACAGTCAAGGTTGCCTGCCGGTCCAACCTCACATCATACCACCTAAGTCAGGTCTGCTGACTCTTACACAGTATTTTGAACACAGTTATTTTTTTGTCTCAAAACTTTTGTATGTGTTTGTCTCTTCCTACAATTCTTTTCTCCTCTACCTTTTGTCAAGCTCACAAATGGGCTTCAGATAGGAGTTTAGATGTCGTTCCCCATAGACATCTTTCTGAGTTGCCAAGATGATTGTGAAGGTGGCATGGGGCCAGGCAGTGTCTCATTCCATTATACACAGGGTCACTATGAGACCACCCTTGACAACAATAACCATCAAAATTGACTCCCTACGTTCAACCCCGGTTTTCTTCGCCTTAATATCCTACTATTTAGTATCAATGTGTAAGTAGATATTCATCTGGGAGGTGATTTACATCTCTCCAAGTGGAAAATGAGCTTTAACAACCATACATCTTATTTATCACTATACATTTTCACTGACTCGTGGGAAAGGAAACTACTGAGTACCTAGTAAGGATGAAAAAGCTCTGGTGGTGATGTGGGTTATCCATTGGGCTGCTAAGTACAAGACCAGGGGTTCAAAACTCACCTGAGAGAGGTGAGGCTTTCTGTCCTCATAAAGATTTACAGCCTTAAAAACCCACAGGGGCAATCTTACTCTTTTCTCTAGACAGCCACTATGAGTCGGAATCAACTGTATGGAAATGAGTTTGAGGCTTTGGGGTTCAGTAAGGATGAAAGCTCTGAGGGAGAAAGAGTGGGATTCCTTCTCCCATAAACAGTTACAGTCTAGGAAGCCCACGGGGGCACTTTGAGTCAGCATGGGTGCTATGGCAGTGAGAAGAATGAAAAGAGGGGTGACACAAAGAAGGGCTTCTTTTTACAGTGATTAAAACACTGGACTTTACTAAAGTAGCCAACAAAACCAACTATTGGGAACACAAGAAAAACTCTTTAATGCATAATGAATGGGTAAAGGGACAGGCACACAGACAGGGGACAGACCAAGCCCAATGATACATACAGCACACCAACATAAAAAAGGGGACAAGAGGGATGGTGTGGGAGGGGGGAGGGGGAGAGATGAAGGCTTGGGGGAACAGGACCCTCATCCGCCACAGGCAGGGTATTGTTTATGTCTCCACAGGAAAGGAAGAGAAGGACCAGATCTCAACACTGTGCATCAGTCCTTGAGGGCAACATACTTGCATGAAGCAGTGAGTTAACAGAGAGGTCTGAGGGCTGGTCCCGATCATAGACTCCCTGCTCCCTCCCCAGAAGAACACACACATACACACACACACACACACACACACACCACGAGCTTAGCACAGAGAGCAAAGCAACAAAGCCTCTGAGGAATTATAAAACTAGACTTTCAGACTCAGGGGCCAGGGCTTGGTACTGCATGAGACCCAATTGGAAAACATCCATCCCTATGAATGTCAGCAGACAGACCTGGAACTATTTTTTTGTTTTGGTTTGGTTTTTTTCTTTGTTTTTCATGTATATCTATATGAGATATGCAGGATAAACAATCCTGAGGAGAAAACAATGGGACCAATGGTTGCGGGAGGGCAGGAGAGAGGAGGAAGTGGGTGAAAAGGCAGGGGGAGCAAACAAACCCAGGGAGAAGGGAACAACAGATATTTAAAATTGATGATGAGAAGGGCATCGAATGCCTAGTGGGATTCCATCAAGTGCCATGTAGCCCAGAGGAAGTACAGAGACCTTAATGAAAGTTGAACATGAGAGTGGGACAGGAGGAGGTAGAGGAAAGAACTCAGGGGCAAAAGACATCCTTAGAGGTATAAACATAGGCATGTTCATTTGTAAATAAAATTAATATATAACGATAGGGATATAGGTGTATGTACACATATTTATAGGTTAAGGATTAAGATAGATGATGGACATTAAGCCTCTACTCAAGTCTTCCCTTAATGCAAGAACACTTTGTCCTAATAACATGACATTCTGTGATGCTCATCTTCCAGACATGATTGATGAATACAAAGTGGGTGCATAAGCTATTGTGGTGAAGAAAGCTGATGATGCCCAGCTATCAAAAGATACAATGTCTGGGGGTCTTGAAGGCTAGAAGATAAACAAGCAGCCATCTAGCTGGGAAGCAATAAAGCTCACATGAACACCAACCCATGCGAGCACGAGGTGTTGAAGGGAGCATCAGAAGACCCAAAACAAATAACCATTTATGTGAACGAGGAGGATTAGAATGGAGACCCAAAGCCCATCTGTAGACAATTGGACATCCTCTCACAGAAGGGTCACAAGGAAGGGATAAGCTAACCAGGGTACAGCAAAGCACTGATGAAACACAACATTCCTCTAGTTCTTTAGCGTTTCCTGCGCCTGGGCCCCCACTATCATGACCCTAGTTGTATCCTACAAATCTGGCTAGGTCAGAGCATGTACACTGGTACAGATAAAAGCTGTGGACACACAGAGTCCAGGACAGATAAACTCCTCAAGACCAATAATGAGGGTAGGAAGAAGTTGGGAGAAGAAGAGGGAACCGATTGTAATGATCCATGTACAGACCACACCCCCAGGGGGATGAACAGCAGAAATGTGGATGAAGGGAGACAGCAGATGGTGTAAAATGTGAAAATAAAAGCAATTGGGGGGGGAAATGAGGCGCTGACATCAAGAACTCAAGTAGAAAGCAAATGTTTTGGGAATGAAGAGGGCAACAAATGTACAATGTACTTGACACAATGGATGTATGTAGGAACTGTGATATGAGTTGTACGAGCCCCCCCCCCAATAAAATGATATTTAAGAAAAGAAGTAAAATAAAAAGAAAAAATAATTTATAAAATTTCAAGGGATCATGAGGGGCAGAGGCAGGAGAAGGAGGGGGAAAAGAGGAGCTGATATCAAGGGCTCAAGTAGAAAGAAAATGTTTTGGAAACGATGACAACAAATGAACAAATGTGCTTGATTCAACTGATGTATGGATTGTTTTAAGAGCCCCACATAAAATAATATTTTTAAAAAATAGTAAATATTTTATAAATTTAAATTTTAAAAATCCATTTAAGCCGTAATAAAAATGAAGGACATGGAGTCTAAGAAAATGACAGGGTCCCTGGATGGTGGCAATGGTCAACTCAGCGACAGACTAAAACGCCGGAAGGTCAAGTCCACCCAGGGAACCTCAGAAGAAAGGCCTAAAAGCTTCTTCCAAAAAAATCCACCCCTGAGTACCCTGTAAATCACAGAATCATTCTGACACATAGGAAGTCACCAGGAGGCTGAGCGGACTCCACAGCACCAGGTAAGAAAGTGATGATTCATATCTAGGGGACACACAGCCCAAGCTGTCCCCCTCAGAATGTCATTACCCATCCTCCCCGTGCCATTTCTTAGAAACTCTCAGGGAACAACCACACACACACACACACACACACAGCAGTCACTCTTATGGTGGCAGTTACATAATCTGTCAATTTGAGTGAAGGGGTGGAGTCTTGCCTCTCAACCAAGTCATCGCCAATAATGTCTCTGTATGGGCATGACTTTCTCCTGAGGATTCTGGGAACTCCTGTCTTCCTCTCTGGAGACGGGACAAACACTCTCTGTTTCATATCCCTATTGGCAAGCCACAATGGAGCCACGCTGATGGCAGCCAGAGTTCTGGAGCTGGAGGAGTCACCTGCGCCACACCAGCGCTGAGATGCTTCCACAAGACTGTTCACCCAAGAGCCTGTGATCTTTCTGCTTTTGACATTATTGCATATGCTGCCTAAGTCTGTCAAAGAATGTATGGACTAGTATCAGACATATGGGCTAATATCAGACTTAGGGGCTAAAATCCAACTTATGAACTTGATCTGGGCTGGGCTGGGATGTTTTCTTAATGTACAATTACTCTTGGACATAAAACTCTGCCTTACACACATACAAGTGCTTCCAGATTTGTTTCTCTAGTCCACCCAGACTAACACCCTATGTATATAAATACTTTATATATTTGTATGTATATGAAAATACTTTAACACAAAAGTACATATTTGAAATCATTTTTCTTTAAATCCTGTTTTCCTATGCCATTAAATGCTTTACTAGTGACTCATTCTGATTTTTAAATTTAATTATATTAAGCTTATTATAATAAAGGAGAAAAAATGAATCTTTCCAAAACTATGGGGGGTAGGGGAGAAGTACATGAGTAGCAATACGTTTAAAAAAGAAAATGTTCTTAATCTGATTGTAGTAAAAATTGCACAACTCTCTTTGATATGGTTGAACTGTTGAATTGTATGAAATATGGTTTAAGTGCCAATAAAACTGCTTTTTTTAAGTGTCAGATTTTGTAGCAGATTTGCCCAATGCAATATACTGTTTGAGTTCCTGACTGCTGCTTCCATGAATGTTGACTGTGGATTCCAGGAACATTAATTCCTCGACAACCTTAAATTTTTTTCAAAAAAATAATAATTAGAAGATGAAACTTTCTACTCCCATAAAGCGTGACCGTCTCAGAAACTCGCAGGGGCAGTTCTACCCTGTCCTGTACGGTCATTATGAGTCGTCCGTTACTTGATGGCAGGGGATTCGGCTTTGGTTTATGAAAATAAAAGCAAAATTTTCAGATAAGTACTGTGAAGAATTCTTTCCACTTGAGACATGATTAAAAAACTGAAGAAAAAATTGTGCCTCAAATTACAATGTTGAAGGACTCTATGAGCAAAATATTGAATAATGCAGAAAGCTTCAAAAGAAAATGAAAGGAATAAACAGTTACTTATCCAAGAAGAATTGGTCAACATTCAACCATTTCAAGAGCTGGCATATTATTAAGTCCCAGTGGTACTGAAGAATGAAAGAAGTCAGAGCTATTTGAAGGCACTAGCCAAAAACAAGGCCCCAAGAATTACTAGAATTAAAATATTTTAACAAGCTGACGAAGCACTGGAAACACTGGTTTATGCCAAGAAATTTGAAAGGCAGCAACCTGGCCAACAGTCTGGAAAAGACCCATTCTTTATACCCATTCCAAAGAAAAAGAGATTCAGAAATTGTTGAACATATCGTGAATAGGAAGTGTCAGTAAAGTTTTGCTGAAGATAATTCAAAAGTCGTTTGGAGCACTACATGAGCAGGGAATTGGCAGAAATCCATGCCTCATTCAGAAGAGGATGCTGCTCAAGGGATATCATTGTTGATGTCAGATGAATCTTCATTGAAAGCCAAGAAAACTCAGAAGGATGCTGACGTGTGGTTTGCTTGTTTGTTGACGATGCAAATGCCTTAGACTGTGTAGAGGATAAGAAACTATAAGGAGCATTGCAAAGAATGGGAATTCCAGAATACTTGTGTTCTTACAAGACCTATACATAAACCAAGAGGCAGCTGTCGCAATAGAATAGAGAGAGTTGTGTGTGGGAATTGTAGCCTTGAACTGTACTGATTCAGTCCGCTACTGAACGCACAAGTGGACTATTTGAAGAAGCTACCTTAGGAATGGAGGAAAGTTCATTAACAGCCTACAGTAGAGAGATTCCGCAACCTTGTTGCTTTAAGTGAAGAGAATTTGAAATACTTGCTGATGAAGATCAAAGACTGCAGCTTCAAGGCGGATTGCTATTCACTGTAATAAAAACAAAAATTTTTGCAACTGGGCCAATAGACAACCTCATGATACATGAAGAAAAGATTGACGTTGTCAAGGATTTCATTTTACTTGAATCCAGTCAAAGCCCACAATCGTAGCAGTCAAGAAATCAAGTTACATATTGTACTGAGTAAATCTGCTGAAAAGATCTCTTTAAAATGGTAAGAAGTGGGCTGTGCGTGGGACTGCAGCCCACTGGGTTGGAGGTTCAAATCCAGCAGCAACTCTCCAGGAGCAGGGTTGGGCCTCCTACTCCCACCACCAGAGGGTAGTAGTGATGCCAAAAAAAATAGTTAAAAAATGTTAAGAAGTAAAGATGTCACTTGGAGATCTAAAGAGCATAAGACCCAAAACACGGTATTTTCGATCACATCACATTGTGTGGAAATTAGACAATGAATGAGGAATATCAAAGAAGAATTGATGCATTTTAATTATGGTGGGGGGGAGGGGGAGATATGCCTTGGAAAAAACACAGCCAGAATGCTCCTTAGCAACTCCTTGCATAGTGATACCTTGTCTCATGTATTTTGTGGAACCAGTCCGTGGAGAAGGACAAAACAGAGAGTCAGTGACAAAAGAGGAAGACGCCAAGGCGATGGATTAACACCATGGATATATCTGAGCTCAAACATAGTAGGGATTGTGAGTGTGTCCTTGGACTGAGAAATGTTTTATTTCATCATACATAGGACGGCTGTGAGTCAGAAATGACAACATCTAGGAACAACAATACAGCGAATAACATCAAAATCCTCTAGAGACCCACTATGCTTACGTGAATAATATAGTCAACTAGCCAACTATTATTCAAATTTATCCACCAACCTCTAATGAGGAAGTTGAAGAATTCTACCAAGATCTTCAGTCTGAAATTAATCATGCATACAGTCAAGATGCACTGGTAATTATTGATGATTAGAATGCAAACGTTTGAGAGGAAAAAAAGAGGAAGAAACAATGGTTGGACTCTATGGCTTTGGTGATAGAAATGAAGCTGGAGATATCTTGACATTATTTTGCAAAACCAACAAGTTTTCATTACAAATACCTCTTTCAACAACAGAATAGCAACTATTCTCCTGGCCTTCTCCATATAGAAACAGAAATCAAATTACTACATCTGTGGGAAGGGACAATGGAGAATCTGAGCATTAGCAGCTAAAACCAGGACAGAAGCCAACGACCATCAATTGCTTACATGTAAGTTCAGGTTAAAACTGAAGAAATATTTTTAAGCCCATGAGAACCAAGATACAGTCTTAAGTATATCATACCCAAATTGCAAAACCAACTCAAGAACAAATTTGCTGCATTGAACTCTAAGAATAAAAGACCTGTTAAACTACAGGATGATATCAAGAATATCACCTGTGAAGAAAGCAAAAGGTCATTAAAAACATGGGAATGAAGACAATATCAAAGTGAGTGTCAGCAGAGACTGAAACTTGCTTTCAATCATGGGATAGCTAAGACAAATGGGGAAAATTATAAGGTAAAAACCACCTGAGCGGAAAATATCCAAAGGTAGCTCAAGAAGATAAAGTATTATAATGGAATGTGCAAAGACTTATAAAAGGAAGAACACACTCCACATCTTAAACTGAAAGAAGTGAAGGGAAAAATTCAACCCTCAAGTTGCAATACTGAAAGAATCAATGGACGAAATATGGACTGATGAGAAAGTATCAAAAGAAGAGGGAAAGAATGTACTCAACTGTACCAAAAAGAATCAGTCAACATTCCAACATTTCAAGAGGTAGCATGTGTAAAAGAAACAACGGTATCAAAGGCAGAAATACAAGCTTCACTGAAGGCATTAACCAAAAACAGGTTCCAGAAATGGACAGATTACCAATTGAAAAGTTTCAACAAGCTGATAAAACACTGGAAGCATGCATTTATCTGCCAAGACATTTGAATGATAACCACATGGCCAACTGACTGGAAGAAATTCTTATTTGAGCCCATTCCAAAGAAAAATGGCCCAACAGAAGGTGCAAATTTTAAAACAACCTCATTCTTATACATGAAAATAAAATTTTGCTGATGATCTTTCGACAATGATTGTAGCAGCACATTGACAGAAATTTAAGCTGGATTTATAAGAGGACATGGAATCGGGATATCATTGCTGATGTTAGAAGAATCTTCGTTGAAGGCAAAGAATGTTACAAAGATTTGTAACATTTGTCATTTACTTATGTTTCATTGACTATGCAAAGTCATTTCATTGCATGAATCATAACAAAATATGGAGAGCCTTAAGAAATAAGGGAATTGTGAATATTTAATTGTGTTCCTACAGAAACTGAACCTGGCTCCAGCAGTAGTTTTATGAACACAACAAGGGAAGGCTGCATTCTTTAAAATCAAGAGAGGTGAGCACAGGGTGGTAGCTTCTCATCATACTTTTCAATCTGTGTGCTGAGTAAATCATCAGACAAGCTGGATTATATGAAGGAGAGAGAGTGACATCAGGATTGGAGGACGGCTTATTAACAGCCTGCAATAGGAAGATAACACACCCTTGTTTGCTGAAATTGCGGAGGACTTGAAGCACCTGCTGACGAAGATCAAGCCTGCATCCGTAACTATGCATGACAGCTCAATGTCGAGAAAGCAAAAGCTCTCACACGTGGACCCATTGGTAACATCATGTTACAGGGAGAAAAGACTGAAGCTGTGAGGAATTTCATCTTGCTTGGCTCCACAAGCAACGCTCTTGGAAGCAGCAGTCAGGAGCTCAATGGCACATTGCATTGTGGAAATTCGTTGCACAAGACCTCTTTAAAGGGTTGAAAAGCAAGGGCAGAAATTACTTTGAAAACTAAGGTGTGCTTGACCCAAACCATGTTTTCGTCATATGCATGTGAAAGTTGAACATTGTATCCAAAAGACCAAAGAGTGTATGCATTTGATTTAGGGTTTGGGCAAAGAACATTTTTTCAGTTCTGGTTAGATCAGAGCATGTACACTAATACAAATATGAGTTCACGACACATGTAATCCAGGTCAGATAAACCACACTGGTACAGAATTGGGAGTATGAATACCAGGAGGGTAGGGAGAAGGTGGGAGGAGTAGAGGAGGAAGGAGGAACCGATCATAATAACCGACACATACTCCCACCAGGGGGATGTACAAGAAGAATGTGGGTGAAGGGAGACAGCGGTCGATGTAATATATGAAAACAATAACTGTAAAATGTATCAAGGGGTCACAAGGATGGGAGGGAGGAGAGAGGGTAAAAAGAGGAGCTGATACCAAGAGCTCAAATACAAAGAAAATGTTTAGAGAATGCTGATGGCAACAAATGTGCAAATGTATTTGCATACATTGGATGTATGTATAGATTGTGATAAGAGCTGTATGAACCCCCAATAAAATGATTTATAAATAAATAAAATTTTTAAAAAGGAAGTGATGATAGCAAACATAGGTAAAAATGTGCTTTTTTTTTTGATGTATGGAAGGTATAAGCTGTAAGAGCCCCCAATAAAATGATTTTTTTTCAAGTATCATGGATTGCCAAAAGAACAAGCAAGTCTGTCTTATAAAAAGCTCTGTGACATGACTCCTTAGAAGCAGGATGTAGGACTTTGTCTCAAATACTTTGGATATGTCAGCAAGAGAAACCAGTCCCTGGAGAATCACATCATGCTTGATAAAGTAGAAGGGAGGGGATAAAAGAAGAAGCCCTTTGACAAGGTGGGTTGGCCCAGTGCTGTCATGATGGGCTCACATACAACGACACATGGGAGAACAAGGACAATCCCAGTAAGTTTTCGTTCTGTTGTACAGAGGGTTGCTCAGCATCAGACCCGACCCAACAGTGCCTAACAACAAAACCCACGAGTCAGACAATTTGAATGGATTAGATTTCCCATTAGCCTTTTCTCTGCATGAATAAATATCTGCAGTTATTGCGTATATAAGTATATACATTTATATGGCATATATTGTATAAAGTTGGAGAATCTGCACTTCTCCCTTTATCAGAAATACATTTGTAGATCACTGGGGTTTTTTTTATTTATTTTGGACATCACTGCCCTCTGGTGGTGGGAGTAGGAGGCCCAGCCTTTCTGCTGGATTTGAACCTCCAACCCAGTGGGCTGCAGTCCTGTGCACAACCACTACGCCACCAGGGCTCAGCCCTAAATTACTGTTTTAATTGTTTTACAATTATTCCATTATGGAACTCAAAAACTCCCATTCGGTTGATACCAAATCATGGGGACCCCATAGCATGTGGCAGAGCTGTCCCTGTACGTTTATTTCCAAACAACAAACAAACAAACTTCCAAACAAAAGAACTCCTGAGTCAAATAAAAAATATTCATTTTGCAGCTATCAAAAGATATATCGGGCTGAGCCCCAGTGGCATTAGTGGTTGTGCACGGGCCCACTGGGCTGGAGGTTCAATTCCAGCAGCGGCTCCACAGGAGCAAACGCTGGGCCTCCTACTCCCACCACCAGAAGGCAGTGATGCCCCCCCCCAAAAAAAAAACAAAAAGATATAGCATCTGGGGTCTTAAAGGTTGGAAGGTAAAAAAGTGGCCATCTAACTCCGAAGCAGCAAAGCCCATTATAGAAAAAGCACACTAGACTGTGTGAATGAAGTGTGGAAGGACTCAAGTATCAGGCATCAAAGAACAGAAAAACATATCATTGTGTGCCCACCTTCCTAACACAATTGCTGAAGACACAGGGGTGCATAAGCAAATGTGGTGGAGAAAACTGAAGGTGCCCAGCTGTCAAAAGATAAAGCATCGGAGGTCTTCAAGGCTTGAAGGTAAACAAGCAACCACCTAGCACAGAAGCAACAAAGACCACATGGAAGAAACACACCAGCCTCTGTGATCACAAGATGTCGAAGGATCAGGTATCAAGCATCAAAGAACAAAAATCACATGGATGAGGGGTAGGTGGGTAGGTACAGAGTGGGGACCTAAAGCCCATTTGTGGGCAAATGGACATCCCCTTACAGAAGGGGCATGGGGAGGAGACGAGCTAGTCAGGGTGCAGTGTAGCAGTGATGACACATACAACTTTCCTCTAGTTCTTCAATGCTTCCTCCCCCCAACTATCATGATCCGAATTCTACCTTACAAATCCAGCTAGACAAGAGGATGTACACAGGTACAGATGGGAACTGGAAACACAGGGAATCCAGGACTGATGAACTCCTCAGGACCAGTAGTAAGAGTAGAGATACCAGGAGGGTAGAGCGAAAGTGGGGTAGAAAGGAGAAAATGATTATAAGGATACACATATAACCTCCTCTCTGGAGGATGGACAACAGAAAGGTGGGTGAAGGGAGACGCCAGACGGTGTAAGATATGACAAAATAACAATAATTTATATATTACCAAGGGTTCATGAGGGAGGGGAGCAGGGAGGGAGGGGAAAATGAGGAACTGATGCCAGGAGCTCAAGCAGAAAGCAAATGTTTTGAGAATGATGATGGCAACAAAGGTACAAAAGTGCTTGACACAATAGATGGATGGATGGATGGATGGTGACAAGAGTTGTGTGAGTCCCCAATAAAGTGCTTTATTAAAAAAGAAAAATATATATTCATTTTTAGAATCATAATGAGAATTAAGAAATTGCCAGAAAGACAGTACCTAAATTCATGCCAGCATCGTGTATTTGTGAAGTGTGAGCAATGGCAATGTCTATCAAACCCCACTTTCTACCAGATGTACTATGTGCATTATTTTAAATAGCTTATGAAACTTTGCAAGGTAGTCCTTATCATCCCCATTTAAAGTTGAATAAACCAAAGCGCCAAAAAAAGGCAAGCACACTCTTCAATGTTGGAACTGATGGTCTCAGCAGCTCTCTGCACCATGCTTTTCCACCAGACCATGTTGGTCTTGAATAATTTTTAGTTTCTTAGTGATATTTAACCAAATGGTATACCATGAAATACTTTTGACTGGCATTTAGCTTCAGCCCAATATTTCATTGAGTAGTGCTTTAATTAAATGAAATATTGAACTAAATCTGTCTCTTGTTTATTTTACAGAATTCAAAACAAGATATGCTCAATTCACTAGTTCTATACTTTTCTTCTTGAAACATCAAATTCTTCAAAGCCCATCTTATGAGCCACACCATTCATAAAGCCTCCTAATAAGTGCTAGCTAATCTCAATAGCTCCTTTAGCTGAAAAACCAAAGCCACTTATGTGTATCAAAAGTTTTGTTACTCATGATATAAATGTATCGCTGAATTATAAACTATCCTAAATTGTTCTAAATTAGATTTATGTTTGTAAATCTAGTTTTATAATAACACATGAAGATCTTTGAGGACGTATACTTCATTTATAACTTCCTTAAAATTTGTCAGAGTGCTAAGTCTATAGCAAATGTTTCAATAATAACACAGGCTGAAATAAATTGAAAGTTTACAATGGTACCATTTTACACTCATTAATGTTCTTTAAGAACCTTAGTATCAGGGAAACTGATTATAAGGGTCTACATACAACCTCCTCCCTGGGGTATGTACAACAGGGAAGTGGGTAAAGGAAGAGACATTTGACAGTATAAGATATGACAAAATAATAGTAATTTATAAATTATCAAGAGTTCATGAGAGAGGGGGAAGCAGTGAGGAAGGGGAAAAATGAGCTGACTCCAGGGGCTTAAGTAGATTGCAGACGCTTTGAGAACAATGAGGGCAACAAATGTACAAATGTGCTTGAATACAGTGGATTTATATACGGATTGTGACAAGAGCTGTATGAGCCCCCAATAAAATGATTTTTTAAAAGAACCTTAATATCACAAATAATTTTTTGAAAAATATGTCTGTATACCATGTCAATAGTATAATACCATCCTCTTCCATTTCTTTATCTTTCTTTCATCTCTCATATCAACATCGTGCCAAATAATTATTTCCTCCAGTTAAAAAATAAAACAGTACTGTCATGATCATTGTGACTGAGAGCAACACCACACAGGGTTTCTGAGGCTTTGTGAACATTTATGGGGAGATACAGCCCCATTTTCCACCTGCAGAGCAGCAGGTGCGCTACAACCACGGATCATAAAATTAGCAGTCCAGTGTTTACCTAAAGACACCTTCAGGCCTTCTTTTTTTCATTCAATAGATTCCAAAAATTGTTTATCTTATTCACTAGCATTTCCACAAGGAGCCCTGGTGGCGTAGTTGTTACATGTTGGACTGTTAACCACAAAGTCAGCTGTTCAAATCCATCACCCACTCCACTTATCTATTCCCTTGTTCCACATTTCCAAATTGCAAAAACCCCAACTCCCAATCCTCTTATTGCCCACAGTTCTGCACGTCTGATTCTCTCTCAACCCATACTCCTCTGCTATCCAGCCAACTCCTAAGCATTCATCGAAGCTCAGTTCTGACCACTTCATCCGCACCCAACTCACCCTCCATAGCACAGCGACCAGCGCTTCCCTCTGTTACAGCACTTACTACAAGGCACTGTAACTATCAAATCACACGCTGTCTTTTGCACTAGGCCATCAGATCTTTGAGATCAGTATTTAATAAGTGTATGTACCTAAATAATATTTGACCAATGAATAAATGAGGCACCTACCACATGATTCTTGGTACAGAAAGGACTGGAATTCGCCTTTTCTTTTTTTGGCGGGGGGCTTCACTGCCCTCTGGTAGGAGTAGGAGGCCCAGCCTTGTTCCTGGAGAGCTGCTGCTGCTGGATTTGAAATGCCAACCCAGTGGGCCGCAGTCCCGCACACAACCACTGTGCCACCGGGGCTCAGCCCTGGAATTGACCTTTTCAAAGACTGGTTTTAGATCTTAGTCATGGCAAGGGACTTTGTTCTCCCTCTTCTTCTGACTCCTTGCAGGAAGCAGTCACTTGAATCTCAAGAACTATCTGTATCACTTTCTTACAAATCTCCTGTTCCACCACTCTCCATTTCGGGGGTATGGGATCTTGTTGAAATGTGAAAGGATAATGACCACCCCCTCCCCAAAAAAAAAAAAAAGAAAGAAATGTGAAAGGATAAAAAAGGAATTGTGCCTGAAAGGACAGAGTGAGATCAAGGAGTACCTATTCCCAGAGTAAGGGAACAAGCAGAAGGCCTCAGCATTAGGGGTACAGATGTATGAGGAAGTGGGCATGGCCTCAAGACCATAAGACAAACTCCAGGAACAGGGTCAGAACAGATTGACATTCCTTATTTTCTGAGTCTGTCTTGATTGAGGAGTAAAGCAAGGGACCCCCAGGTGCAGGAATGCGAGGCCCCTTTCATTAGAGGCACATCCCTGGGAAACAACTAAAGGAGCTCCATCGAGAGAAGTAGAGATATGAAAATAACAATAACTTACAATTTATCAAAGGCTCATGAGGGAGGGAGTGGGAGAAAATGAGGAACTGGTACCAAGGGCTCAAGAGAAGTGCAAACAGGGCCTATTGGTCTTCAGAATGAGTGAAGTTTCTTCTTCTTCCCAGGAGAACCACGTCTGCAAGTGAAAAGTACCCAGGCCATCTGCATAATAGACAGACCTGAAGCCCCTGGTACAATTAAAGAATTCAAAGAAAGAGGGCTTTGGTTGAAGGTTAATGTTATAGTGACTAGAATTTGGATCTTGTCTGATACCTGTTGAAGCTAACATTCAAGTTGTTTGAATCCCTTTAAGCCCATTGCATTTAAAATCCCTCTTTAAGTTAATTGCCGCTATCCTGTTCATCCTTTATATATATAGTTAGGGAGGTTTGGTTTGTTCAGTTTTTATTTTGTCAATAGCGAACGCACAGCAGTAGAGAGATGGAAAATGGAAGAATAAAGAGAGAGGGCTAGCCCAAAAATGATGGAGGCTGAAGACGACACTGAGAAGGCGTGGAAGGGTTAAAGCAACACAGGTAAATACTGTTCACAATCCTGTAGTAACAGTCGTCTACTGGCAGATGCAGACACACACACACACACAAACACACAGGCTCAACTGGTGTGGGAGGAGAGAGAGTGTGAGTCTACTCACACGTGTATCTTTGCCTGAAAATGTAATCATGCCTGCAGTAGGTTGTATAAGGGGGACCGTTCACAAAGACAATGTTTTAATCTCACTTTGGTGAATAGTGACTTGGGTCTTAATGATACAACTATTGGACTTTTCATATCTTGGTCTAAATTGTAACCATCTAAGGCCCAACCATCTAGTCTGTCACTCTCTGAAAGAAATAAGAGTGAAGACAATCCAAGGTACATGGAAGCAAGTATTCCAGTGGTCTAATGCCCCACCCAAATTTCAGTGTCCACAACCCTGAGACGGGAAGATCTTGATGGTACCCGCAGAAGAACCATGTGGCCACCACTATCAAATGCGCTGAACGAGATCTCTTTAGAAGTTCCTGGATAGAGCGGGAGAGAAATGTGGACCCAGATTCCAAATCATAACTAAAAAGATCAAGGTGTGCCGGTCAGATAGAGACTGGTAGAACCCACCCCCGAGTCAATGCCCCTTAGCGCTCCTGAAGTCTGGAAAGGAACTAGTCGTCTGGCTCACATTTCAATCAAACAAGCAAATCTATGTTGCTGCTCCTGAGTGGCATCAAGTCCGTGCTGCCTCATGAAGATATGGACAGTGGAGCAAAACACTGCCCGGTCCTGCGTCACCCTCAGACCAGTTTGTATGCTTGAGCGCATTGCTGCTTCCAGTGTTACTCCATCCTTTTTCGATGACCCTTTCCTTTATCAAGCATGATGTCCTTTTCCAGGAAACCGTCTTTCCTAACAACAAGCCCAAAGTACATGAAACCACGTCTCACCAGCAAAGGAGCAATCTGGTCGGATTCTTCCGAGGCAGATTTGTTTGTCCTTCTGGCAGCCCGTGATACACTCACTATTCTTCACAAACACCATCATCCAAAGGCATCATGATCTTACTTACTCCTGATCCAACTTTCACAAGTAAATGAGGTGAATGACAAAAGCATGACTTGGGTCAGGGGCACCCTAGTCCTCAAACTGGCAACTTGCCCTTCAGCACTTAAAAGGTCTTGTGCAACAGATCCACCCAGTGCAATACCTCATTCCTGCTGCTTCCATGCACATCATTGTGGCTCCAAGGAAAATTAAACCCTCGGCACCCTCAGTCATTTCTCCACTTACAATGTGTCTCTTGGTCGAGTTGCAAGGATGTGCCTCTACCAGGGGAACATTAGCACTCAGGAGGTAGGGACATCTGAGAGAAAGACAACCTTTAGAAGAGTTAGGAGAAGAAATGCAGAGAAACGCAAGGAGGAAGTGGGATAAGTGATGATACATTATGGATCCTGCCATCCAAAACACAAAGCAAAATGTGTATGGATTATGGAACGAAAAACCAATCTGCTCTGTGATTTTTCACCCAATTCACAATAAAGAATGCTTTCTTTTAGATGAAAGAAAAATGGCCTAAAACCATTCAGAAAATAGAAATCACAACCAAGGCCATTGTGGTTCATTGACTTCTAGCTCCCCTACTTACTAACTATGAGAACTTGAGTAAAATAATTAACTTCTCTGGGTCTCAATTTCCTCACCTGTAAAATGGGATCATGATTTCTAACTCACAAGATTGTGTCAGACTAAAATGGCCCATACATTAACTATTTAGTTTCTGGCACATTCTAGAAACTAAATAACTGCTATACTAAACAGTTAAACATGTTAGATTCTTCTCCTTCCCCTGTCCTAGGCCAATGTTCCATCTCTCAAAATGGGATAACCTTGAAGGAACACCACCCGTAATTTTTCATCAATAAGAACATGCACATGGACAATCTATCACGGCCTCAGGTACTGAAACCCGATCCCTTATTCAGAGACTCGCCTCTTTGAATGAATAAGAAATAGACACTGCTCATCATAAAACAATGCAATAAATGGAGGCGTGGGGAGAAGAAAGCAACAAGGCGTTTTTTGGCAGTTCCAGTAGGGAAGCAGGATTCTTTGAAGCTCTTTGATCAGAGGGTCCTCCCGCTCTGCGAGTGAGAGGGAAAATCTTCTGACAGATGCACAGACCTAGAACACCCAAGCCTTCAAATCAGCCCTCAAACGAAAATTTTTTCAAAGATGTCAGATGTCACAACAGCATACAGTTGCCCTCAACCAAGTTTCATCAGTTTCCCTTCTGCAGGCAAACGTGACTTGTCACTCTCAGCAGAGGAGAGAGGCCAGCAAAGATGGCCCTCCTTCCTTGGCAAGTGACTCCAGAACTGTCCTCACTACAGGACAGCCATCTACAGGTCTTGACAAACTCCTCAGAGATTGCCTTCGTAAGCTGCTGAGCGCGTAATTTGTACAAGGCACTGTGCCAGGAGGAGGGAAGGTTCTAGACAATTTAAGAAGTTTCTATCTGTTCCTCGGATGTTGAATGAACACTGACTATGCGCTAGGCACTTGGATGGACTGATAAAGCAATAATAAGTAAGATAAAATATTGCTTTTCTTAAAAACATAAAATCTCTTGCCTTCTAGAAGGTTGCAAAAGTCACAATAATGATTTTTAAATGTGGGGTGTTTTCTGTGTGCCAGAAAATATAAAAATAATAGTAGTGAATTATTATTATTCCCATATTGTGACAATTCTCATATTTCCCAATAAGAAAGTGGGCTTAGAAAAGCTGTTACCGGGGCTGAGCCCGGGTGGCGTAGTGGTTGTGTGCGGGACTGCGGCCCACTGGGATGGAGGTTCAATTCCAGCTCCACAGGAGCAAAGGATGGGCCTCCTACTCCCACCACCAGGGCAGTGATGCCCTAAAAAAAAAAAAAGAAAGAAAAGAAAAGCTGTTACCTTCCCCAAGGTCACACAGGAAATAAACGATGTAGTCATGTTTTTTGGTCAGCTATTAAAAAAACACACAAACTAGTTACTGCCCACTTCAAATTTTAAACCCATAACCATATAGATGTGTATATGTGTATACATATACAATCACTCAATTAGCTTTCACACATGAGACCTAACCCTTTGCCAACAGGGGTGAAAAAATGTCTAAACATGAAAACAATTTGCCAGAAATGGGGCAGATGCAAATAAAAGAAAGAGAAAAATCATTGAATCGAGTCAAGAGAGAAGGTTGCTATTCTGACTTCTATTGCACTATTGATCAGAGGAGCTCATGTTAGGAACTGTGAACATCAGATTCATTTCATGGTATGATGGAGACAGTGACAAAAACAGCGAATTTTCTACAAGTTACTTGTTTTTTTGGATGTTAATGATCATTTGAAACAGAATAAAGAGTCCCACCTTATCTTAACATAACCAGAAAGTTCCATTATAGAAGTTTGTTTAGGAGGAAAAAAATTACTGGACAGCTTCCTCAGATCAAGATTTTTAATTAAAAATGTAAGAGGCCAAATTTTCTAAGCACCTCTTACTCCCACCTAGAGGAGTGACTCACAAGCTTATAGTTTCTATCTGGCAAGGCAGGACATCTGTATACTTGAAACGGCAGAAGAGGAAAAACCAAGAACATTTGTGGGGGTTTTTTTCCTTCGAAGAAGTATAAATGCAGGCATAAGAATCTAGCAGATGAAAACCGGAGATAGCTTTAATTTCTCATGGCTGTGTGGCAGAAATTAAAGAAGGGCAGTCAGATACATGGTGAACTAGTCCTCAAGTTTCTACAGCTAAGTGCAATATTCAAGACATACCTGAATTACCAATCGCCTATCCAATCAATGTGGCTCAATTTCCAAAGCAAATGATTGATCTGAAACTAAATTGCACTCACTAAGAAGACAAGATAATCTCAAGAACCCTCTAGATAAAAAAAGACTCCTCCCAGCCAGCAGGGTCCTGAAATGTCTTCTGTGGACAAACCTGGGCAACACGTGAGGTAATCCTGTCATGTGAAAGGACCTTCTCCTCCATGCAAGGTACTAAGGGATCTAATTCAGATTCATGACCAACCTAGAATGAGAATCCAGACTTCCTGTGATTTACAACATGAAACAAAGTACGTCAAAGTAATCTAATCGATCATACAATGTTTTCTCTAACGCAATAAAAATCGAGCAATGAAATATAAAATTATACACTTTTAGAAACCATGGGGAAAAGATGAGGCTTTCTACTCCCGTAAAGAGTTGACAGTCTCAAAACAAACAAAAGAGTGACAGTCTCAGAAACTGACGGGGCAGTTCTACGCTGTCCAGTAAAATCGCTGTGCATCCAAATTGACTCAATGGCCGTGGGATTGGTTTCTGGTTTGAGGACCATGCATAAGATTCGTAGTAATAAGAGAGGTAACATTTTTTTGAGAGTAGAAAGCCTTGTCTTTCTCTAAAAGAGCAGCCAGCTGGTGGGTTTGAACTGGTGAGCTTATAACTAGCAGCCCAACACATAATCCTTTACAGTCCCAGGGCTTCTGAGAGGTAACATTTTTAAAAAGGCTTATTATATGCCGGGCTCTTGTAAGCCCCCCAGCAATCCTGTGAAGTAGGTGCTATTTTTATTCTTCTGCCTCTCTCCCCCTCCTTTTTTCAAATAGATAAGGAAAATGAAGAAATTGTTATCCACTTTTAATATTCATATAAACAAATAAATGAAAGAACCCTCAGCCTCCAAGTCCCTTCTGACTCAAGGTGGCCCTACAGAGAACTTTCAAAGCCGTCGATCTTTCCACTACTTGGCAGCCTCGTGGTTCTCCCACAGAGCAGCTGGCTAGTTTGAACCACCAACCTTGGTATCAGCAGTCCAACGTTTAACATATTGCACCACTCAGGCTATTACTACACGTATATCGTTCTTTCATAGAATCCACAAATATTTGAAAGCCAGCTCCACAGCAAATACTAGGATATCACAGTGCAAGAGACAAGTCACAGTTTCTAATCAAAAGGAGTCTCAGAGTATAGTGTGAAAGATGAACAAAGAGGATAACCAACTTTTTCCAAAAAGTTAATAAGTAAATTGACCAAGGGCTTAAATAGAGGATAAGGAAGGAATCGGGAATGTCTTCGTCATCTGTGTTGGGTTGGGAAGGAGTTGAGACCAGAAGGTTGAGATGAAAAGAAAGGAGATTCAGAAAAGCGGAGGAAAGGCATTCTGGGTTAAGACTGAAAACTCAGCAAATCACTTAAATGATACATTCCTAAAAGATAGCCAACTTCAGTGAAGGGAGTTAAAAAAAAAAATAAGAGGAATTGAAAAATAGAGAAGAAAACACACAGTAAAATAACTGTGGAAGCTTGAAAGCCAATAGATAAGTAGTAACTGACTTAGCAGACCCGAGAGCCAAACCCCAAGGGAGCAGTGTGAAATGCTGAGGGCCAACTGCTCGCCATCACAGATTCCTCCAAAAGCTCAGCTTGGGCAGCCCCGGCTGGCTCCACAGCTGGAGGATAAAGACAGGAAGATTGGTCTGAAAGCTGCTTGAAAAGCAATTGGCTCCCTAAATTCTCTTCCTTGCGAAACTGAAAGGCCACCCTCCCTAATTCAGTGCATCTTACATTATACAAAGGCTCCGACATGGACAGGTTTAATCCATACAAAGGATGTTCAAATGTGTCTCTGTGATCAGTGGATATCTGCAGACAAGCACTCTCAGCAAAACATCTGGGGGGCTATCTTCCCCTCTGTGTTAGTCTGGTAGACTAGAAGAACAAATCCATCAAAACTCATATGTGTATGAGAGAGAGTTTTATATAGAGGGTATGCATACATCAAGAAAGCGTCCCATCGACACAGTGCAGTCCGAGTCCATAAGTCTGATATTAATCCATACATCTGATACCAATCTATAAAGTCCTCTTCAGACTCACAAAACACGTGCAATGACACCAAATGCAGGGTGATCACAGACCAGCGAGTAGGATGTCTTTAGCTTCAGTGGTGTTGTAAGTATCTCGTGCTTGAATCGGGGTAGGTTCATGTGGCTTCTCCAGCTCAGGGCACTCACATGGTTCCATGTGTCTTGTCCCGTGCAATGTCTCCCAGG